>BLSH010430183.1:2154025-2194954 GCA_018402905.1 Glandirana rugosa
TTATTTTCCCTATCCCCATTTATTTGTAGGGCACTTGCCCTACAAAGAAGGTGATTTTAGAACAGTTATATGGCTTCTACCGTTAATTAATACTTTTCAGACACAGTTTGAAGATGATCCACATTCACCTCCATTTTTGCTTTTTTTATGTTTTTATTTTTTTAAAAATATTTACAGTTATTTCCCTGTCCCCATTTTTTTGTAGGGCACTTGCCCTACCCTTACCCCCATTTTACTTCCTTTTGCAGCCCTCTGGGGCTTTCCAGGACTTTCCTACAGCCATTTTTGTGCCTAAAAGTTCGGGTCCCCATTGATTTCAATGGGGTTCGTTGTCCGTGCGATCGTTCGGGTTCCGTCCGGACCCGGACCCGGACTTTGTCACGAAGTTCGGACGGACCAGCAGAACCCGAACTTCCAGGTGTTCGCTCAACTCTACTCCTGAGTATGGCAATACCACATGTGTGAGACTTTTACGCAGCTTGGCCACATACAGAGGCCCAACATGCAGGGAGCACCATCAAGTGTTCTAGGAGCACAAATTACACATATAATTTCTTGACTACCTCTTGCACTTTTGAAGGTCCTGGAGGACCAGGACAATGGAAACACCCAAAAAATGAACCCATTTTGGAAAGCAAATACTCCAATGTATATATTCTAGGAGGCATAATGAGTCTTTTAACCACTTACCAACCGGGCCACTTTTTTACATTTGGTGGTCACAAGCTAAAAACATTTTTTTTTGCTAGAGAATTACTTAGAACCCCCAAACATTATATATATATTTTTTTCAAACACCCTAGAGAATAAAATGGCGATTGTTTCAATACTTTTTGTCACACGGTATTTGCGCAGCGGTCTTTCAAGCGTGATTTTTTTGGAACTATTTTACTTTTTTGAGTTAAAAAATAAGACAACAGTAAAGTTAGCCCAATTTTTTTCCATATTGTGAAAGAGGATGTTACGCCGAGTAAATAGATACCATACATGACACGTGTGAAAATTGCACGCACTCGCGGAATGGCGACAAAGTCCGGTATTTAAAAAGTTCCATAGGCGATGCTTTAAAAATTTTTAACGGTTACCAGGTTAGAGTTACAGAGGAGGTCTTTTGCTAGAATTATTGCTCACACTCTGGCAATCGCGGCGATACCTCACATGTGTAGTTTGAACACCGTTTTCATATGCGGGCGCGACTTACGTATGCGTTTTCTTTGCTGCGCAAGCTCGCGGGGACGGTGGCGATTTAAATCTTTTTTTTTTTTTTTTATTTATTTATTTATTTTTACTACTGTTCCTTTAAAAAAAAAAATCTGATCACTTTTATTGCTATCACAAGGAATGTAAACATCCCTTGTGATAGTAATAGGTGGTGACAGGTACTCTTTTTGGAGGGCCGGGGGGTCTAAAAGACCCCCCATCCCTCCTTTGCACTTCACAGTATTCAGATCGCCAAAAAACGGCGATTCTGAATACTGTCGTTTTTTTAAATTTGGCGCCGTTAGCTGCCGAGTAAACCGGAAGTGACGTTGTGACATCGCTTCCGGAATTTGCAGAAGGAGACCCGATCGGAGCCGATTACGGCTTTGATTAGGTCTCCTTCCAGCCGGCGGACGCGCCGGATGGGATGACTGAGCATGGATGGGGATGACTGAGCATGAATGAGGATGGATGAGCATGGATGGGGATGACTGAGCATGGAAGAGGATGACTGAGCATGGATGGGGATGGATGAGCATGGATGGGGATGGATGAGCACGGATGAGGATGACTAAGCATGGATGGGTATGGATGAGCATGGATGGGGATGACTGAGCACGGATGGGTGGGTGAGCATGGATGGATGGATGCATGGGTGAGCATGGCTGGGTGGGTGAGCATGGATGGACAGCCGGGTGAGCATGGATGGATGGCTGGGCGAGCACGGCTGGGTGGGTGAGCATGGATGGATGGCTGGGTGAGCATGGATGGGTGAGCATGGATGGATGGCTGGGTGAGCACGGCTGGGTGGGTGAGCATGGATGGATGGATGGGTGAGCATGGCTAGGTGAGCACGGCTGGGTGGGTGAGCATTGATGGATGGCTGGGTGAGCATGGATGGATGGCTGGGTGAGCATGGATGGGTGAATGAGCATGCATGGCTGGATGGGTGAGCATGGCTGGGTGAGGATGGTTGGATGGGTAAGCATGGGTGGATGGATGAGGATGGGTGGCTGAGCATGGATGGATGAGCATAGATGGGGTGAGGATGGCTGTATGGGAGAGTATGGATGGGGTGAGGATGGCTGGGTGGGTGAGTATGGATGGGGTGAGGATGGCTGGATGATTGGTGAGGCTGAATGACTGGTAGGGGTTGCAGCCTGTCACTTAGCAGCACTGTGGGTGCTACACTTCACCCACAGCCCTGCAGCACGTCCTCCCCCCCCCTCTCTCCTCACACAATGCACCGCTCGGTGCAGAGAGGGGAGAGAAATGCCGGCACTTCCTCAGGCTTGTTTACATGTGATCGCTCCGTCATTTGACAGATCGATCACGTGGTAAAAGGCTGCTCACAATGGCCATTCACCGCGATTCGGATGTACCTGTGTGCGCCCCCTGGGAAACGCAATTCTAGGAGGACGTCACCGTACATCCTCCCAGAATTAAGCAACTGCCCTGAGCCATCATTTGACTATAGGGCAGTTGTTAAGCGGTTAATTTGCTTTGGACTATAAAGAAGAAATATATATATTTTTGTTTTTTGCACACATTTTTGGTTTGAGATATATTTTTTGCACAATTATTTTTACAGCATTTTGTATATTGTTTTGTTATTTTTTGCACATTATCTTGCAGGTTTGCACATTATTGTATTCATTATTACAGTACTGGATTATTGATTGCACGATTTGCATAGGACTTTGCAGAGTTGTATATGTTTATAATTGACTCATTCATAACATTAATGACCTTCTGGGTTAGCTGCCCTTTGCCATATACTTCTATTATACCTTGCAGGTGTGGTGCAGTTTCTGAAAGTGCACCAAAACTCCTGCATTCAGAAAGTGCACCAAACCCACAGGATATAATTGAAGTCAATGGCTAAGCGCAGCAAACCCACAGGAAAGCAGCGCTTCAGTGTGAAAGCAGCCCTATACTATTATGCACAGTGTATTGCTTCACACTGACCTGAAGATCTCCTCTTTCCTGCTGTTGGCACCACTCTGGAGACCACTAGCTGGGATAAGAGATGGAGTGCAGTTGGTATCACTCCACATGGGACAGGAGTCAGCACTACAGAGGAGGCATCAGCTTATGCGGCTCTTGCTCCCTACTACAGCTCCATCTTTACAAGTAGTCCCTCCATATTGCACTCTGTTTGATGCTCTGGAAGGGCAGATGAGCAAGCCCAGACTGCAATCTACCAGTCACCTGCCCGGTGACCAGGTTGCTGACCCCTGCATTAAAATATGCATTTTTTATTGCCTTTATTAGCAGGGATTATTGCTAAGATGGTAAAAGACCTGGGGCACCCCTGAACACCCGAAAGAGCAATGATGCCATGCAGTTATAGAGTGACCATATTGTTATTACAGAGGAAGGGGCATAACGTGGCATGGTCAAATAAAACATAAGACTACTCACTCTATGCATGGCACACATATGCCACAGTCCTTGTGCACACAAGATATGCTTTAACTATTGTGACACAGGTGAGAATAATCCCATAGGCTTTTCCACACACAGGAAATACATAGCAAACACTTCATCTGAGCCTACCTCAGACGAAAGAACTTCATTAATGTAAAATTATAGCCCCCCAATAAAAAATGTGCTGCAGACCTTAACTGTAAGTGAATCTGCACAGAGGGTGGTTGTCAGAAGTAAGTAATTTATAGAGTGCAGTGATGGGTCCTGTAGTGTGTAATGCAAAGAGGCAAGGTTCGGGAGTATGTAATGCACATAATGAAGGGGTCAGGAGTATGTAACACAAAGAATGCAGGGGTCAAGGGTATGTAACATACAGAATGCAGGGGTTAGGAGTACACAAGGCAGAACGTGCGGGGCCAGGAGTGCACAAAGTACAGAGTCCAGGGGTCAGGAGTGTGCAAAACACAGAATACAGGGGGCAGGAGTGTGTAATGTAAGGGGTGCAGGGGTCAGGAATGTGATAACACACAAAGTGCAGGGTTTAGGAGTGTGTAACATATGACATATGGAGAGAACTGACCTGGAGTGTGTAATGCACAATGTGCAGGGATCATGAGTGCATAGCACACAGAGTGCAGGGCTCAGGAGTATGTAACTTAAGAGCAGGGTTTCTCAACCCATAGTATGTGTACCCCTGGGGGTACGTGCACTAAGGGCAGGGGGTACACCCAGTCCCTCCTGAGTTCCGCTTTGTGCAGCAGTCCCCTGGGACACATACAGTCCCCTGGGGCTTGCTGTAGCGCAGCAGTGGCGTACCAACGGGGGCGGTCCGCCCCATGGGCGTCTTGCTTGGTGAGATTCGCCCTACATCATCTGCCTGGTATCTATGACATGGTGTCTTCTGTGGTCTCACCCTAGTCCCAATGCCCCTGACGGATTCAATGTGAGAGGCACAATTTCCACAATAATCCCCTCTTCCCTCTTTTTTTTCTTTCTTTACATCTCTCAGGTTCTTTGGACAGGAGTTTATGTACAAATGTAACATACAACGTTGTGTATGTGTATATTTCTATTGTATTTTGTCTGATACAGACTTAGTTACGAAACGAACAAGCCTGGTGAAGCGGATATCCATACCGCGAAACATGTTGGCATTTCGAATGTAACTTGGAGAACTGCACATGCACTGTGTTTTATATATGGAGGGATTCCTTGATGTATCCTCCCACTGGTTTTATATTTGTGTATATGTTTTTTCTATATAATAAACATTTATAAGAGAAAATTTGATATATGTGTGAGGAGAGTACCATTTAACGCCTATTTTTTATCTGCCCTTACCCTTTTCCACATTTTATTCAGGGTTGGTACGCTATGACAATACAGTCCCATTAGGGGGATGAGGGCCATGATTATATACCCTTACCTTTTATCATACCTGATAGGGACATACACTTGGGATACACTTAAAGGTTTGGGAGCCAAAGAAAGTACAGCTGTTGTTCATTGGTAATGTTGTTCATTGGGATTGGTAATATTTGATATTCTTGCAATCTATCCAGTTTATAATGGATTGAATTGAAATTGTCTTTGGTTATATAGGTATTTGTCCTCTATGGCGCAAGGGCTTTATTATGTGATAATATTGGGTATTGCTGCTAACTATTGTGTGTGATCTGTACTATATGCCATTTAGGATTGTTTCTGTCATTTGTGCACCAAATTTTCTTACCAATACAGTAACTAAACTGTCCATGAAAAATTATTTATTCAATATACATCTTTTCACCTATATTTTGTGATGTGTGTTTCATTGCTAACCTTCTCCTATTGAACATTGAGAAATAGGTGTTGATTAGAAATATAAATATTATATAACTGCACTTATTTCTTACAACTGCACTTTTGAGATATATTCCTGGATATTTCAATTTGCAAAGTTCCTGTAGCATACAAACTGTATATACAACAGTGCCTTGTGAGCTGCTCTGGTACAAAACCCAAAATGATATACATATACGGTATATGTAAAAATCAGCTATCACCCAATCACATTCTCATATATGTGTGTTCCAAATTCCAGTATATATAGTGCAGAGTTTTTCAGGCAATATACCATGCTCCTCTTATATACCGTGAACAATAAAAACCTCTACATAAAACACCAAAAAAACTCAAAATCTTATATATCAATATAAATATATTAAATATAATCTATCAAAAATCCAGTGTCTTGTTTGTGAACCATACAACATAAATACTTAAAGTGGTTGTAAACCTAAATTTAAAACTTGTACCTATAGGTAAGCCTATAATAAGGCTTACCTAGAGGTACTGTAAATATCTCCTAAACATGCGCTGTTTAGGAGATATTTATCTTGTGCTGCGCATCGACGCATGCGTTGTGAAGAAACGGCCCTCCATGCTGTTTCTTTACTAGTGAGTGCCATGACCTGCAGCTCCCATGCACATGCGGGGTAGTGACATCATGCCACTCCGGCCAGTCACAGAGCCGGAGTCCGTGGCCCGGAAGGAAGAGGGGCAGACATGGATGTGGCCTCAGCGGGGACATTGCGGGCTTCATTTGCAGGTAAGTGCCACATAATGGTTTTGCAGATATCTAAAGAGGAAGTAAAACCCATCAGGGTTTACTTCCTCTTTAATAAATAAAGACACTCTTTCTGCAATCCTGTATCTTGTTTGTGATACACCCCACGTGCTCTTGCAATACTAGTGACCAGTTGTACTCTACCCTGGACTCAATGACCTCACACACTATGTAGGGTCAAAAAAGGCCTTTGTGCCACTTTGTGGACTTATGTGAACTCTGTGGGTCCAAAGGTATCTCTCTTGTGTATATATATTTCCCCCTGTATATTGGTATTATGAAGTAATCACCTCCAGATAATTTGGGACACTTCCCCTTTAAGAGCACTCTCCAATCTTCTCCACCCGCTCAGCAACACATGGTAAAAGAAAAAACGACATAGCGCTTTATCCTTTTTAGCAGTTTATTCTCTTGATTTCCATAAAAAATTTTACATTCACATTGACAGGGTGCTCAACTGCACCAAGCATGTAGCAACAAGCAAATGTACTGTTTCTCATATATGTCCTGTATAACACTCCAACTGTCGTTTCCTTGTATTGTATTACCACTCTTGTGAGTTGTGACATCATCCAGCCTCGCCCCAAGTAGCAGACATCTTTCCACACACATAGTTAAAATGAGAACTGGCAGCCCATGAATTATTCTGTGATTATGTATCCTTAAGTGGGGTACACACTATAAGAAAATCTGTTGAACGTTCATCCGATTTTTCTCGTTTCACAGCAAATCGGAACCGATGAAAGAAAATTTGTATGAAAATTCTCGTACAACAAAGGCTGTTTATTGTTTCTGATCATCCGCAGTCTTTCCTTTCTGATTTTTCTTGTACGAAAATCGTACCAAAACGATACACATTAAATGAAAATCGCTTGTTCTGTTCCCTTCTGAGAAAAAATTTGGAGTATGTCCCTCCGAGAGTTTTCGGAATCGGCTGTCGAAAGTTGTGCACACACTATACGAAAATCGTACGAAAATTCTTTGAACGAAAATGTTCGCTGATTCGCTGATAGTGTGTACGAGCCTTTAGAGTAGAGCTGGCCATAAAAGGTTCTTTTTTTTTTTTTTCGTTCATCCAGTGTGCTGAACAAAAAAAATGACAATAAATGACTTAAAAGCAAGGAGAGAAACGTGTTGTTAAAAAGATCTGTGGGAAACCCCCCTCCAGAACATTGTATTTTGACCGTCATTCTCCACTCTTAAAATACACTGATGGCTGCAGCCACTAATCTACAAAAGTTTTTCAACTTGATTGTTTGACAGAAGTTGATCCAATGATCAACTTCTGTTGAACAGGGAAGACCATACATTGGACCGAAATCCGCCTGGTCCCTGAAGAAACAAATTTTGTTCCATCTATGGTCAGTTTTAGAGATCAACAATGCAATTATTTATAACCAAAGAGACAATGTTTGAGGGGCCTACAGATTGCTGACCTGGGAAAATCTATAAATGTTGTCCTCTGAGGGGGAAAGTGCAACTTCTGTAATGATGCAGCCCTCCCCCGAAAATCACAGTAGGGCTTATTTTTGGGGGTAGGTCTTATTTTTGGGGAAACACGGTACATCTCATATTTTTTGGTTTGCAGTGTATTTCTGGGAAATTTTGCGCAGAGGGTGAATTTTGAACCATAAAACCTCATGCACACTGAGCATTTGCTCAGCTCCCCTGAATCCCTTTTCTCCTGGCAGGAGG
The DNA here is from genome assembly GCA_018402905.1 of Glandirana rugosa. NCBI lineage: Eukaryota > Metazoa > Chordata > Amphibia > Anura > Ranidae > Glandirana > Glandirana rugosa. The sequence goes on from BLSH010430183.1 coordinate 2,161,959, forward strand.
AAGACTGTTTAACCAATAACCACTTAAGGACCAGAAGGATTTGCCCCTTTTGGACCAGAGCACTTTTTGCGATTCGGCACTGCGTCGCTTTAACAGACAATTGCGAGGTCATGTGACGTTGTACCCAAACAAAATTGATGTCCTTTTTTTCCCACAAATAGAGCTTTCTATTTGTGGAAGGTATTTGATCACCTCTACATCACTTCTGATCACCGCTATAAACAAACAAAGAGCGACAATTTTGCAAAAAAAAAAATATTTCTTACTTTTTGCTAAAAAAAATAAAAAACTAATTTATTCATCAGTTTTGGCTGATATAGATTCTTTTTCATATTTTTGGTAAAAAAAAAATCACAATCGGCGTATATTGATTGGTTTGCGCAAAAGTTTACGAACGATGAGAATTGATTTATAGCGTTTTTAATTTATTTTTTATTTGTTACAAGTAATGGCGGCGATCTGCGATATTTAGCGGGACTGCGACTTTGCAGGGTACATGTCGGACACTTTTGACACTTTATTGGGACCATTGGCATTTATACAGCGATCAGTGCTATGAAAATGCACTGATTCCTGTGTAAATGTCACTGGCAGGGAAGGGGTTAACACTAGGGTGTAAATGTTCCCTACTTTGTATTTCTAACTGTATGGGGGCTGGGCTGACTGGGGAGGAGAGTGATTGCGGCTCCCATATACAGGTAGCATGCAATCATACTCCTTCTCCCCTGTCAGAACGGAGATCCGAGTGTTTACACACACGGTTCCCCATTTTGTCATTGCGGGGGAGCAATCACGGGTCGCCGGCAGACATTGAGTCCGCCCTACCCGCTCCCTGGCTCCCCCGCTACACAGTGAGCCAGTGAGCACTGCTTATAGTTGGCGATTCGCCACATTTCTGCCAACAATAGTCGCAAGGTGGTCGGGAAGCGGTTAAAAAAAAAAGGCACCTAAAGCTGTGTTTTGCACATGCGTTTAGATGAGTTCAGGCACTTCAAGCATTTGAACACTAAAGGATTCCATTGGCCGGAATATTCATTTATTCTGGCCATTGGAATTAAATAATGCTCAATTGCTAAACACATCTAGCATGAACACAATGGCTAACATAGAGGTGCGTTTAAAGGCAGAAAAAAGTCAAATGCCTGCAAAAGCACCATTTTTTTTAAGGCCAGTCTGCATGAACCCTAATTGTGTGGCTGTATTTATTGCTGACTACTATAATGTATATGGAGACAATTAACAAACTTTCATATTTTACTTTCAATCATTTTTATTTAAAGTTTACAGAGACAAACATAATGATGTATCCATTAATGATACAAAATATAGAATAACTTGCGAAACCAGGGATCCTTCGGTCTTGCAGATAACATTTACATAAAAATATGTTGGTCAGCTAATTATCTTCCTGAAATGGAGATTCTGATATTGTCAGTGTGAGGCAGTGCTCCAGCACCCCTATAGAGATCAAGCTGTGCTGGGGAACTTACCTCTCAGAGATTTTAAATGACCTTGTCCCCTGTGGGAGGAAGGCAAAGGGATCTTTTATTGGTACGGGGGCATCCCTATGGCGCCTCAAATAGGAGGGCACCCTGGGGAGGTCCGGCGTGATTAATCTCTGACACAGTGCGACCTAAAATCATTGTAACCTTGGGGGGTCAGTTGATCCTTAGATAATATCAGGATGCAGAGCATCCAGCAGGGGAAAGCAGATCAATGGGCTGCACCTAAAAGAATCAGGACTATACGGATAAGTGAAAAAATAAGTTTATTATGAAAAATTACACACTTGCAAAACACCAATAACAAAAACAAGCAAGTGAAAGAAAATGAAAACACAGCAATCCAAAAACAAACACCTAACTATCAAACTAACTAAATACAAATGCAAAACACACATAGGCAAAATAGGCAGACATCAGATGAGGAAAACAGGGAGGCAGATACTGAGAGCTGAATGGTGAATGAGGGAGCAGGGAGCAGGTACCAGGGGGACAAAACTCCAGGTGGGAATACAGATCAGGACAGGTCAGGAGCATGGATCAGTACAGGTCAGGCTAGGGCAAGATGCGGCCTACAGGGAAAACGCTGAAGCACTGGGACTGGGTGCAAGGCGGGCTTATATAGTCCCAGCAGTCCCATTAGGTGTAGTTTAATGACCTGTGTACTCCATCTGCTGGGAGACACCCACTGGTGGCCTCCAGAACTACACCCTTTGGTACATACAACAGTGCCAGCAGGTGACCTGAGCAAGTACACAGGTCCTGACAGAAAAGCTAGGTCAGCGTTTGACTTCAGGAAGCACTTCCTAATACAACTTAAAGGCAGAAGTATGTGACTGCCTGAGGAACCTGGGAAGTGGGGAAAAAAAGGGCACAGAGAAGGAAAGAGAAAAGGTCCAGAATGAAGGTTAGCCAATAAGCAGTTGCAGCTCATAAGGGAGGTCATTGGGGTGCTCCAGGTATCAAGGGTACTCCCATATATTGGGCCCATGGTTCCCAGATGGCTTCAAACTTTGCTACTGTATCGGAAAAATGTGTGGCCTGTTTTTCTTGGGACATAATCCACAAGATCTTCTGTTTAGCCAAAGCAAAGAAGACCTCGGGTTGCTTCCATGCCTTGGCTATTCTAAGCTTTGCTCCTAGTAGCATGAAGTTGATCAGTCTACAGCTTGGTTTAGATATCTTAGGCAGGTCTGAGTTCAGGAGGGCAATGGCTGGGGATCTTGGGAGCTGGTGGCCTGTGATCCTGTAAATCAGAATGAAAATTTTGTTCCAGAATTTCCTTATTCTGGGGCATTCCCACCAGATATGTGCCATGGTACCCTGCATCTGGCATTCCATGAAGCATTGCGGGTTGGCTGAGGGGAAGATGGCTGCTAGTCTAGTGGGTACCATGTACCATCTAGTCAGAACCTTGAGACTAGCCTCAATCAGGGAGATGTTGATAATGCCTTTAAAAGATCTTACATTAGCTGTCTGCCACTTTTCAAGAGACCAATGCAGTTGTCGGTCGTTCTCCCAAGCTGTCATGTTGGGTAATTTGCCAGTCCTGTGGGACAAAGAGAGGTAAATGATGGAGATACCACCCTTCTGACCTACAGCCTTGCCACACCACTGCTCATATGGTCTAATTTGAGGCGGGATAGGTTTTCTTTTCCAGATAGTCTGGAGAAAGTGTTGGATTTGGTGTAGACGGAAGCGCTCAGAATTTGGTAGATCAAGCTTGCTTACACAGTAGCTCAGGGACAGTGGGCCTGTGGATGAAAAGAACTGCCCAGTTCGGTATAGCCCCTTATCTAGCCACCATTGAAATGCTTTGATATCTAACCCTGGGGGGGAAGCGCGGGTTATGGAAGATATGTGATAGAGGGCGAGTTTCTGACACCAGTGAGGTGGAAGTTTTCAGTCTATCCCAGAATGGCAGCAATTGGGAGAGGGTGGGGTAAAGGATAGCCGGGCTATCTCTAGGGGGATACAGAGCAAAAAGTCTGGTGTAAAGGAGGGTGTAGCCTGTCTTTCTATGTTTACCCAGTCTGGTTTTTCATGTTTGGAATACACTTTGGATAGCTGGGCAAGTCTGGCAGCTTGCTAATACCAAAGGAATCGTGGTAGGCCTAGCCCTCCTCTCAACTTGGGTTGGAATAGTGTTTTCCAAGCTAGACCCACCCCAAACAAATTTAATTACTTTGCTTTGGAACGCGTCTAAATGGGCCTTCTTAATTGCGATGGGAAGAGAGCGGAACAGATATAGGAGTCTGGGAAGAAGAGTCATTTTAATGGCATGAATCCTTCCTAGCCAAGGGAGTTCCCTCTTAGCCCAAATCTTCATGTCTGCTTGGAGTTTTTTGTACATGGGAGGGAAATTAGAGGAATAAAGATGTTCTGTTTTAGCTGTGAGAGAAATTCCCAAATACCTGATAGAGGATTCGCTCCATACAAAGTCAAAGGAGTTTTTCAGTAGAGTGACTGTTTCCTGTTGGAGTGAAATGTTGAGAGCTTGTGATTTGGAGAGGTTGACTTTGAGGCCAGGAGTGTTTTAAGTAGGTTGGGGAGAGCTGCAAGGGGGGAGGTGATGAAAAGGAGGATGTCATCTGCGAAAAGTCCGCATTTATGGGTCTGTGGGCCACAGTTGACCCGCTGGATATTAGGATTATTGCGTATTGCAATTGCGAGAGATTCTATCGGGATGGCAAATATCAAGGGGGAGAGAGGGCATCCTTGCCTCATGCCCCTAGCTATTTCAGTGGGTCTGGACTGTCCTTGTAAGCGCAAGATGGCCTTCGGAGAGGAGTATAGAGCGTGAAGTACCCCCAAGAAGCGCTGCCCGAATCCCCAACGATCCAAGAGGGAAAAAATGACCAAGAGGCAAAGTTGAAGGCTTTTTGTAAGTCTAATGAGAGGATCATTTCCTTTTGTTTAGGTCCTCTGTTCCAATTAGTCTGTAATATGGAGATGATGTCAACCGCTCTTCTGATTTGGTCTGGGCCCTGTCTTCCTGGAATGAACCCGACTTGGTCTTTATGTCTATATAGGCTAATAAAGGAGGCTAGACGATTAGCTAAGATCTTCGTTAAAATTTTTAGGTCATTGTTAATAAGGGATATGGGCCTGTAGTTGCTGATTTCCTCCTGGTTCTTGTCGGGTTTACGGATGACAGTTATATAGGCGGTATTTAGCTGGGGATCAAAGGGTGAGCTTTGCATCTTGGAGTTAAAAAATGTTGTCAGGAATGGATCTAATATGCTGGCAAAGGTCTTATAATACAGGACTGAAAAGCCATCCGGGCCTGGTGCAGAGCCTCTTATGAGGTCTTTTATGACTTCTAATACTTTGTTTGCCGTGAAGGGTTTGTCAAGTAAATTTTTGTGTTCCGGGGAAAGAGAAGGTTAGGGTAGATCCTTGAGGAAATTGGGGTTCGCCTGATCCCCATTTCCAGGTGAGGGGCTGTAAAGGTGAGAATAAAATTTGAGAAATGCGGATAGAATTTTATTTGGGTTTGCCGTGAGTTGCTGTCCTGCTATTTTTATTCTTGGTAGCACGTATGTTCTGTGTCGAGGTGAAAGTCTGGAGGCCAGCATGGTTTCCATCCTATCTTTTTGGGAGTAGAATCTAGCCCCACTCCAGCGAAGATGTTTCTCGGCCTTAGCCATGAGGGACAAATTTAATTCTAGCCTGGCAGAGTCTAGTTGAGCCGTTGGAATGCTGGAAGGGTCTTTTTTGTGCATAGATTTGAGGTGTGAGTAGGCTTTTTCCAGGTTTCTAATATCTATCTGTCGCTGTTTCTTGATTTGTGTTGCTATCTGTATAATTTTGCCCCTGATGGTTACCTTGTGGGCTGCCCACAGCAATTCGGGAGATGTGCCTACAACATTGTTTAGTTGGAAAAACTCCTTTAAGGAGTCAGCTATTTCTTTGGCCCTAACGGGATCATTGAGAATAGATTAATTTAGTCTCCAATGTGCTATGGGCTTTTTCGGGAAGATTTTATGTATGGAGAGAGTCATTATTGAATGGTCAGACCAGACTGTGTCTATGATAGAAGCGGTGTGAGTAGCTGGGATTAGGTCTGGGGAGACCAGGATATGATAGATCCTAGTGTAGGACTGGTGCGGGCTTGAGTAGTGTGTGTAATCCCGTTTGGAGGGATTCAGTTCCCTCCAGATATCTACTAGGGTTTGTGTGTTTATATATTTGGCTATTTTGAGGCTGGCTTTTGTGGGTCGGGTTAGCTGCTCTGTTGGGGGCCTTGATTTGTCTAGCCCTTGGTTGAATGCAGTGTTGGAATCCCCACCAAAGATGACTATGCCCTCTAACAGGAGGTTTAAGGTCCTGAAGAGGGACGTGAAAAAGGCAGGTTGCCCCTTGTTTGGTGCGTAATATGGCACTAAAGAATATAATTGTCCCTCGATCATGCCCTTGACCAGAATAAATCTACCCTCAGGGTCTTTAAATTCGGACAGCTGTGTGAAGTTGCTATGTTTAGAGAAGAGGATTGCGACCCCCCTCGTCTTATTTTCAGCATTGGCTAGGAAGAATGTAGATTAGTGGGGATGAAGAAATTTAGGGCTATAACGATTTGGGAAGTGTGTCTCCTGGATCATGACTATGTCCAATTTGTGAGAACGGTAGCTTTCAAATGTCTTCCTCTGTTTTACAGGGGAATTCAGGCCCTGAACATTGTGTGTGGCAATCCTGAGAAGTGATGCCGTGGTGTGAGAGTTAGCCATGATCCTCGTGGGTGGAGAAGCTGTGTAAATCTCTGTCACCTACCTCTAGTAGTCGTCTCCGTCGTAGTGGAGCTCCATTCATGGGATGTGTGACCGCCCTGAGCAAGGGGAGGAGAAGAGCTGCTGACTGCTGCTTGGCTAAGGAGGAGAAGGGTGTTAGAAAAAGGAAATAATTAAGGCAAGTATAAGACATTGGAAAACAGTAGAGACAACTCGGACTGGGTGGATCAACTCCTACCCAAAGTCCTGAACTGTATTGTCAGCCTAGCTGACAACCTATCCCGTGGGAGAGGCATTCCCGCTACCATGGGGTAGGTGGATGTGCAAGGGGGACTGCCCCCTGCCCTGGCGTCAAATTGAAACTTATCTCAGTACCTATGTAACAAATAAGATTGTAGAGCCAATATTGTGTGTCTCACGGCTGGACACCAATATATAACCTCCCTGACAAACAGTTTTTGCACAGACTCATAGATTATACAGTATTCAACTTAACAGTGCTAATGTGTCTCAAGGCTGGACACCATTATAAAAATAAAAATATGAATGTCCAATAACTTAATGTGCAAATTTGTGCAAATACAAAAAAAGTGCATAAGTGGTGTCCCAATTTTTCTGCTTTTACAAGTAACAACTCAGTGTATCCCTAGGGGATCTTGAAAAGGGTGTAGGACGACCAATAAGGATGATTAGGGAGGCTTGTTGTCCTTTTGTTTTTTTAGTCTTGGATTTGTTCCATAGGGGGGTCACTGGACTGGAAGGAGGTGGGCGTTTTGAGCGGCCTGCTGAGGGGTTGGAGACATCCATTGGTGCCTCATGAGAAATAAGCTTGAGGTCCAACAGGATCTTTTCCCCATCTTGGAAGTTTGAGAAGGAGCATGTCTTGTTCTTCAGGTTAAATTTGACTGCAAAGGGAAAAGCCCACAAGTATTTTATCTCCTTTTGTGAGAGAACTGTGAGGAGGGGTTTAATGGCTCTTCACTGGATTGTGGAGGGCGATAGATCTGCAAAGATCTGGATTTGGTGGCCCTGGAAGGCTAATTGAGGTTTCGAGCATGATTGTCTCATGACTTCCTCTTTTATGTTGTAAAAGTGGGGCTTCACAATGATGTCCCTGGGGTGGCCGTCCTTCCTGGGGGGTCCTAGGGCCCTGTGAGCCCTATCCAGTTCCAGACGGTGCTGCGGGACATTAGGGATACGATTCTTGATCAGATCTTGGACCGCTGTATGAATGCCAGTGATGGATTCTGGGAGGCCTCTGATCCTAAAGTTATATCTTTTGGACCTATTTTTTAAGGTCATCGATCCTGAGGAGGGTCGTCTCAAGCTGGTCCTGAATAACTTGAATGATGTCAGAATTTTGGTTAGCTTTGATCACTGTAACGTTCAGTTTTTGTTTGATTGCTTCCATTCTGGTTGGGGGCTGTGCTGGGTGCTAGACAACCCGATCCTGGGCATTCTGGGACACCGTGGAGTGTGCTGTGCCCGCCGGTGGCTGGAAGTGGTACTGAGCTCCAGGCTCAAGCTGCCATCCCGGAGGTACTGCGCATGCTCCCTCAACTTTCATATTTTTTTAAGCCTTTCCACTTATTTCTATTACAGGCTGGTGTACCTCTCATGACAGGGTACAATTGCTACTTTATTAAGTATTTCTGTTACTGAAAACATTTAGAGAACATCAATGCTAATACTTTGTGCGACAACCACATGCATTACAATAAAAAAAAAACAAAGCCCCTCCACACTGTAAGATTGGTCCATTCAACCTATTCTCCCCTACTTCTCCCCCATCTCTGACTGCTGCAGCTTTTGCTATCTATCTTACTCAGGCAGCAGTTTCCTGTCAGCATCAAACAGGTGCTGAGACTTGTAGTTATGTTTGCAGTACAGATATCACAGAAGGTTGCTTTCTCTGCACATCCTCAATTTGTTAAAAAGAATGTCAGGGCCACGAAATAATAAAATAGAGTGGATCTTTTGACCTGTTCTCCTACCCTCTCTCCCCTTTGTTATCTCCCCCCGTCGCGGTCCCCCTTTATGTGGGTAGTGTTGCCCACTTTGTGGGTGGACAGTGGTTGGTACGCTGTTACTTGGTTAAGATATTGCTTTTTGAAAGCATCTTGGTCTGTTGGTTAATAACAGTTCTATTTGATATTGAAGGTCTATCTTTTTGGGTAATGTGGCCCATTTTGTGAGTGGACAGTGGTTGGTAAACTGTTATTTGGTTGATATAAGATATTGCTTCTGGAGTCTTAGTGAATAGGCATGTTGGTCTGTTAATGGTTAACAGCGATTCTGTATGGTATTAAAGGTTAAAGTTCATTTTATAATTAAAATTGATAAAAACCCAATAAAGGGGCCGCGGCCTAAACTTTTCCACACTTTTTGTGTGTTTATTTTATATTTTAGGCATGTTCTTATGGTATGATGGGTGTTAATGGGGTGCACAATACCATGCAAATTGCTCTGTGATTGGAGGCGGTGTGGATGAAAATGACAATCACCCCTCCTCCAGTCTCAGAACTTCTTGGCCATGCTTCAGCTTTAAGTGGGTTTTGCATTCCTATAGGCTGCTATGGGATTGCAAATCCTTTCTGATGTGAGCAAAAGCCTGTTGACCCAAGCCCTAATCATCACCATCTAAAATCTATCAGTATATATACAATATAAGATCTTATCAGACTGTATAATTAATCATTTGTGCATCTATATACTGTATTCTCATTCATTTTATTTAACCACTTTAGCCCCGGAAGGATTTCCCATGTTAGGACCAGAGCACTTTTTGCGTTTCGGCACTGCGTCGCTTTAACTGACAATTGCGCGGTCGTGCGATGTTGTACCCAAACAAAATTTGTGTCCTTTTTCCCCCACAAATAGAGCTTTCTTTTGGGGATATTTGATCATCTCTGCGTCATTTCTGATCACTGCTATAAACAAAGGAAGAGTGTCAATTTTGCAAAAAAAAAAAAAATATTTCTTACTTTTTGTTAAAATACAAATCCAAAAAAAAAAATATATAAAAAAACAAATGTATTCATCGGTTTTGGCCTATATATGTTCTTCCTCATATTTTTGGCAAAAAATATTGCAATCAGCATTTATTGATTGGTTTGCGCAAATGTTACCGCGTTTACAAACCATGAGAATTAATTTTTGGCGTTTTTACAATTTTTTTTTTTACTGGTGATGGCGGCGATCTGCCGGGACTTTGATCTTGGGGCAGACATGTTAGACATTTTTTACACTTTTTTGGGACCAATGACATTTACACAGTGATCAGAAATGTAAATATCCACTGATTACTGTATAAATGTGCAGTGGAGGCAATGCAGTGCACTGGCAGTGGAGGGGTTAACCTGGGGGGGCGCTCTAGGGGTTAATTGTGTTCCCTGGGCGTGTTCTAACTGTGAGGGGGCTGGGCTGTCAGGGGCACCAGAGATTGAGACAGGGAGAGTCACAGGGATCACAGGGAGTGATAGGGATCAGTAGATTTCTTAGATGCTGCCTGACAGCACGGGGAATCGGCGTGTTTACATAGGCGGTTCCCCGTTTTTCCTCTGTCCTAAGCAATCGCAACTCACCGATGGACATCGAGTCCGCCCGAGCCGTGGGCACACTCCTGCAAAGTGCAGCGGACACGAGAGCGCTCACTAGCCGTGCATGTACGAGCCACTGTATAAAAACGGCGCTTCACGCTCCAGCGCCACTCTGCAGCAGTAAATGTATGCGAGCTGGTCGGGAACCGGTTAACCTGTAATGTCAAAATAGCCAGTTAAATTTTCATAAGGGCTCATACATACCATGTTGTTGCAGTAACATTTGTATTACAGCAACACCTGGCAAAGAGTGTTATCTTCTCTGTGCAGTGTGATGACATTCAATCCAAATGGCAGCTCGACTAACCTTGCGGCACCTAAGGTGCACTGCAGTGCACTGCGCTGCCAAACATTAGTGCATGCACTCCATTGGCAGCTGTGTTGGGGTGTCATTCGGAATGAATATCACCAGGTCACATGAACATATGTAACGTGTATTGCCACGTGTTCTGGTAGCACATCACCATAACAACTTGGTTTGAGCGGGCCCTAAGGCTTTGCCTTAAAATCCTAACAGGTGTTTTTATGTAGAGAGAATTAGTTACTCAATTACTTCCAACTTATCTTCATTTAAAAATCATTTACTTTCCAGGAGAGCCTAATAACTCACACAATATTAATATGTCAAATGAGCTATAATCACACTCAGTTCAATCCATATTTAGATATATCATGTATGTTTAATAGCCTTTTCACCACAGTAACTGAGATTCGTACCGTAATGATTTCCTGTAAATCATGCATTTCTTGCAGTTAAATAGTCTTTTACTTTTACTACGACAAGAACAAGTGAGTACTGAAAAACCTGATGGCAAACCCATCATTGCAGTTTAAGGCCCCTTTCACACGAACGGATAGAAACAGCTGATCTGCCGTTGCTATCCGTTAGTCAGATAAGGCACAACGATTACTTGCATTTGTTACATTCCGATTAGCTACGGATACATGCTGCTGCGGTGGAAACATTGTTAACATTCTTGACATTCCTGAAGTGCTTCCTATTAATTTCTATACTTGTTGCCGTTGCTATCCGTAGCTGACACAGTTTAGCTGCAGATTCGTGCAAATATGTGCAGATAGGTGCGGTTAGCTGCATAACATCATTCCTGGACGCATTCCAATCCATTTTTTCTAATCGCACGAAATCGTCTGTAACGAAACCGTTGATAAATGCAGAGTGTGAATGGGGCTATAGGAAAGCATTGTCACAGTATAGCTGCGGTAGATAACTTCATCTAGCCGCAGCTAAAAGCTGGAATCTATCCGTCCGTGTGAAAGGGGCCTAAAACAGGGTGAATGTTTCCCTAATGTTTACTGCTATCTACCTTTTTGAGTAGGGCATGTGTGCATAAATGGCATGTACTTTTTGCTGCAACACATTGTGTAAACTACAATGCAAAGTATACAATGATGGTTACTGCGTATTGTGGCGTCATACATTTGAGGTATAACACATTATTTGCATATATATTGAATAATGATGTCATTAAAGAGGAGCTCCAGTTTCCCCTCAAAAAATTAAATGTTAGCAGCTACAAATACTGTAGCTGCTGAATTTTCATATAAGTAAACTTACCTGTCCAGGGATTCAGCGTTGTCCTCATCTAAGCCAATTCTTCAATCCATTTTTGGTACAGACGCATCTTAAGTAGGGGAAACCAACAGTGAAGCCTTGCTGCTTCACAGCCGGTTCCCACTGCGTATGCACGAGCTGTGCTGCGCTTTGTGAAATGGTTTGGCAGTCTTTTGAGACCTGTGATGGGTCTCAGAAGGCTGCAGGGAAAGGAGGGGGTTGCAAACCAGGTATCCACTTTCCTGCGCCAAAAAACTTTCAATAATTAAAGAGAATGGGAGGAAGGGATACAAAGAAGCGGAACTTCCCCTTTTGGGTAAAGTTCCACTGTAAGTAGATCTAAATTCTAATTGGATGACATTTAGGCTCCTTTCACACCAAGGCGTTGGAAAAAAGCCTGTAAAATCCTGTAAAATGCCATGATTTTAGTGTGTGTTTTTGCCGCGCTTTTGAAGCGCTAGCGCTATAAATGGCGCCCCTCTAATTGTGTTTCAATCATGTGACCTTTCCACAGCCTCAGTACACATTTCATGCGCTTTTCAAGCGTTTTTCAAGCGCTTAACCATTATTTTCAATGGACATGGGCGTTTATGAAGAGCTATTTTGAGCGCACAAAACAAGCTGAAAAGATGCTGCTTGCAGGACTTTTAGCAACGCCTAGCAAACTCAATGCCTCGGTGTGAAAACATCCATTGAGATGCATGGGGAGCGTTTTTGGTGCGCTTTTTATGTGCTAATTTTAGAGCAAAAACGCCTTGGTGTGAAAGGGGTCTTAGAGAGCTAAAGCACTAAGTACTATAAATAATTGCCATATTTGGTTTATTAAAGTACTGTTTTTACCATCCTCAGTGCTGCTGATCTCCATCATCACCAGCAAATCATTGCTCTGGACTGACTTCCTGATAGTGACCACAGTGAACCATTCCTGTGCAATGTGTGTCAGCATGGCAACTTGTAATCTTCATGGGGGGGGGGGGGGTTGCTGGTTGGAAGAACATCTGGCCTTAGGAGGGTTTTTTAATTTGACCTTTTGCTTTTTCTTTTATATATGGCAAGTTTGATATCTATATGTCATAAGCCAATGAGCATGTTTGGACAATTACATTGGCACTGTATTTAGCTCAGAAAGATGAGGACATTGGACCATAACTGAATATGCTCAATAATTATTTGTACCTCATTGAATGTCTGAATGTCACCCAAGCAAAATCTAATTTGCAGATTTACAATGTGTGTCCATTGTCTATAGGTAACTTGAAAGTGGAATAAAAGAATTACTGACTTGTTCTTGCTGAAGGTGACATCATGTCTTGTTTAGATGCAGAGACTTAATTTACAAGTCATTTATCACAAATGTAAATTCCTTAAACTACCTTGGGCAAAATGATTTATGTCCACAAAACAATTTATTGATCCCTACAATTCTGTTTCTATTTTTGTCATGGCCTTCCTTTAATTTTAGTTTTGGCTGTACATAGAGGGCATACCATCATCAGAACATTGTAAATCAGTTAGAAAACAGACTTTCAAGCTGCATTTGCATCGCATTATATTCAACAGATAATATATACCATTTTACCAATTTGTAGACAGCCTGTTTTTTGCCCTTGGAATCTAGGAAATTAAATGGTAGCCAATGTTCAATAAACTGTTGTTTTTGTATATTAAATAATAGTTGCATCAACTGAAAAGCGTTGAGTCGGTGGTATGTATGTAGAAGTAATTTTTGTAATTGGTACTTTATATTGAAAAATGTGTGGTAAGTATCAAGTGCAGGCACCAAGGGGTGTCTGCACATACAGATGCTTTCAAAATCCACATCTCCATTTAAATGTTAGACTAGTCTTTAAATGCAAAGCTTTACCACTTCATCATAGTACTGTAGACTGCCCCCGCCCCCCCTTATTTACCTTCTATAGTTTCTATTTTTTACTAGTAGCTAGTGAGGCATCCCAGGAATGTGTGGGGGCTCAGCTTGGCACCAAGTTTTGACACTACCCACAAGTGTCAGAGCTTTGCTTAATCAAATTGACCTAACATTCAAATGAAGCTGCTGCAGGAAAGTGTCAACTGCTTTCGGTATTCCTAAAGTTGGTCTCTTAAAAAGAACTTAATTAAAAGAGTTGAAGAGTGGTAACGGGGCAAAGAAAGCACAGTTTAGTAAAATTATTCACCTGCATACTATCTTTTTACTAATACTCTTTAAAATGGCAATAAACCCAGAAGAAAATCTTGGTGTTAAATGCTGCTTATTTTTAGGGGTAATAGACTAACTACTGTTGAAAAATTGTATAGGAAGCAGGGCAATGCCCTGGAGTACACGTACCAACGCAACAAAAAGTTTTAAAAAATGCATATAGCAGGGAGTTTCAATACATAAATTCATGAAATAACATGCTTAGTGAATGCCTCAAAGCTGTAGGTGGTGTTATGGAACAGTAATATTTTAACTGTCTCAGTGATAGCATACACTTGCAGCATATATTTGGCTATGGAATTGATTTTTTAAAAACTAGCTTGTAAAATAGCAGTGACACATACTTTTTCAATAAATGGTAATAGGTCTGTTTTGACTGGCAGATATAAATTGGCTTGAAGTTTAGTGTGGCTTTCCCTGTTATTGCTGATGCAAAACTATTCTGCCTTTGGTTAAGTTCTCCTTAGGCATTAAGAGACCACAGATAATACGGCAGTGCAAAATTGGCCAACAGCAAAACAATATTAAATAGTAAATCTGAGCCCAAATGTACTAGAAAGAGTGGGACTTTACTACAAGAATTAAGATATTGCAGAGGATACAGCAGTGTAAAACTGACCAGTAGCAAGACAGTTTTAAGCAAGAATAATAGGCCAAAATGTGCAAAGAATGCACATTTTACTACAAAAAGTAAGAAACAGCAGACAATATAGTAGGGTAAATTTGGCCAGCCACAAGACCATTTTTAATATCAAGAAAAGGTGCAAATTTACAAAGAGACAAAGAGCAGAAACTAGATTTTAACTACAATAAGTAAGATGCTGAAGAGGATACAAAAGTGTAGAACTGTATAGCAGTAGCACGCTTTTAATCAGAGATAATAGGCCCAATTGATGCATACCTAACTTTTATTTTGTCTATTGGGATAGATAGGTGCAGTGAATGAGTGACATATTGTGGGGTGGTTTAGGTTCAAACAGTGCAACGGCATGCACCAAACAAAAGGCAGCTCTGCACAAAATAAAAATATAAAAACCCACAAAAGTGGAAAACCAGACATACCACTCCCTGGATCAATCAAAGGAAGCCTTGCAGCAATAAAAAAAAGTTTGTTATGGATAGGACAGCAGCTCAAAATGACAGTTGACCTCAAATAAAGTATAATATTAACCACTTGCCAACCGTGTCATATAGAAACATGGCCGCAAGGTGGATCAATTATTCTGGGAGGGTGTACTATAACGTCCTCCCAGAATCACGCTCCTGCGCGCCCCCTGGGGTGCGCACCCGGGAGCATCCGTGACCCGGCGTCCTTGAGACCCAGCACATCATGGATCGCGGTAAATGGCTGCTCGTAGCGGCCTTTAACCACGTGATCGCTCCGTCAAATGAGGGAGCGATCAGATGTAAACACCGACTGGTGCAGTGTGAGAGGAGAAGGGGAGAGATCAGAAGCAGCGGTGCTGTGTGCAGGATCTGAAGTGCCCACAGCACTGCTATGTGCCAGTCTGGACCCCCATCCATCCATCCATGCTCACCCATCCAGCCTCATCCATGCTCACCCATCCAGCCTCATCCGTCACCCATGCATCCGTGCTCACCCATGCATCCATGTTCACCCATCCAACCATGCTCACCCATGCATCCATGTTAACCCATCCAGCCATGCTCACCCATGCATTTGCGTTCACCCATCCAGCCATGCTCAACCATGCATCCGTGTTCACCCATCCAGCCATGCTCACCCATGCATCCGTGCTCACTCATCCAGCCATGCTTACCCATGCATCCGTGCTCACCCATCCAGCCTCATCCATGCTCACCCATGCATCCATGTTCACCCATGCATTCGTGCTCACCCATGCATCCGTGCTCCATCAACCATCTGTGCTCACCCATGCATCCGTGCTCACCCATGCATCCGTGCTCACCCATACATGCATGCTTACCCATCCATCCGTGCTCACCCATGCATCTGTGCTCCGCCATCCATCTGTGCTCACCCATGCATCTGTGCTCACCCATCCATCTGTGCTCACCCATGCATTTGTGCTCACCCATACATCCGTGCTCACCCATGCATCCATGCTCACCCATGCATCCATCCTCACCCATCCATCAGTGCTCACCCATGGATCTGTGCTCACCCATGCATCCGTGCTCAGCCATCTATCCATGCTCAGTCATTCCCATCCACGGCTCATCCATCCCCATTCGTGCTCATTTATGCCTCACTCATGCTCATCCATACCACATCAGTTCTCATCCGTGATACATCCATGCCACTACAGTGCCCATCCGTGCCACCACAGCACCTATCAGTGCCATTACAGTGCCTCACAATAGTGTAATAGGTAGTCAAATTAGATTTGAAATTTATGTCCCTAGAACACCTGACGATGCTCCCTGCATGTTGGACCTCTCTATGTGGCCAGACTGTGTAAAAGTGTCACATGTGGCATCACCATACTCAGGAGGAGTAGCAGAATATATTTTGGGGTGTAATTTTTGCTATGTACATTCTGTGTGTTAAAAATATTGTATAAATCGACAACTTTGTTTAAAGAAAAATGCGTTTTCATTTTCTTTTCACATTTTCCAAAAACTTTTGGAAAAAATGACACGTTCAAAAGACTCATTATGCCTCCTAGAATATGCGTTGGGGTGTTTACTTTCCAAAATGGGGTCATTTTTTGGGCGTTTCCATTGTCCTGGTGCTCCAGGACCTTAAAAATTGCAAGAGGTAGCCAGGAAATTATATGTGTAATTTATGTCCCTAGAACGCCTGATGATGCTCCCTACATTTGGACCTCTGTATGTGGCCAGGCTGTGTAAAAGTCTCACACATGCGGTATTGCCATACTCAGGAGGAGTAGTAGAATGTGTTTTGGGGTGGAATTTGTGGTATGCATATGCTGGATGTGAAAAATAACCTGTTAATCTGACAATTCCGTGAAAAAAAACTGAAAAAAATCTTCATTTTGCAAAGAATTGTGGGAAAAAAATTACAACTTCAAAAAACTCGCCATGCCTCTTACTAAATACTTTGGACTGTCTACTTTCCAAAAATGTGTCATTTGGGGGGGGGGGGGGGTTTTATACTTCCCTGGCTTGTTAAGCCTCGTACACACGGTTCAACAGTCGTACGACCGAACGGACCAAATCGTATGTTGGCTGTTGTATCTAGCATACTGACATGCACTACACGATCTTACGACCAAGCTGAACGTATTGTCGTGTTATGAACGTATAAAGAGAAAGTTCAGGTGCATGTAATTTGTGTCTGGCCATTCCTGACTTCTGAGCATGCGTGTTTTGCACAATACAACTTGTTGGACCTACTTCTCTGTACACACGATACGACGGTCGTATGACCACTTGTTGGTACTACCAAGTTTTCTAGTCTGCTCATACAACTTCTGTACGTCGGCTGTTCTAATCGTGTGTACTAACGGTCGATTTAGCATACAACGGTCGTTCGTACGACCTGTTGTATACGATCGTCGAACTGTGTGTACGAGGCTTTAGAGTCTCAAGAAATGAGATGTGTGAGAAAGAAGAAATCAGAAAGCAAGAAATCAGGTGTGATCAATTTTCAGTGACTGGCACCATAGATTGTAAACTCCATAACTTTCACAAAGACCAAATAATATACACTTATTTGGGTTATTTTTACCAAAGATATGTAGCAGTATAAATGTTGGCCAAAATTTATGAAGAAAAATTACTAATTTGCAAAATTTTATAACAGAAACAAAGAAAAATGCATTTTTTAAAAAAAAATGTTGGCCTTTTTCCATTTATAGAGCAAAAAATAAAAACCCCAATGGTGATTAAATATCACCAAAAGACAGCTCTATTTGTGTGAAAAAAGTACAAAAATGTCATATGGGTAGAGTGTAGTATGACAGTAATTGTCATTCAAAATGTGAGGGCACTGAAACCTGAAAATTGGTCTGGTTAGGAAGGGTTTTAAGTGACCAGTGGTCAGGTGGTTAAATGAAAGATAAAAAAACCCCAAGGAACAAAAAATGGCAGCAAAAGGGTTGATTGACAAAAGAGCTCACAATCCAAATTAAAGTACAGGTTCCTAGATTTTAATCTCTCCCTTACAGTTTACTGTGCCCCACCACCCCTTTTATTGTGTGGTGGCTAGTTTAACCAAAATCCCTCTTACTGGCCCTTGTAAGTCAGCTGGTCATAGTTCAAAGGCCATGCAATGCATTGTGGTTTAAAAAATTCTCCCGGGAGAATAAATTCACTGGGACTGCAAATCTTGAACTCATGGTAGTTGGAAACCCAAACTTAATTTCTATAGAAAACTGAGTATGATTGTGAAACCCCATGAAGTTCAGGCTACTGAGCGCTTTCTTATTGGTGACTATGCATTATGGTTTAAAAACTTGAACATACATTTGCTGGGACTGCAAATCTTGAATCCATTATAGTTGCAATACCAAATCTCATTCATATAGAAAATTGAGTATGATTGTGAAACCCTATGAAGTTCAAGGTACTGAGCTCTTATCTTGGTGGCTATGTTCTGCATTAATTTGCTAAACAAGGTACTCATCATAAATTCTTGCGGATTTTCTATGTTATAATATGCAAGATAGCAAAGAAGACAGCAGCTATTTATTGGCATTATGTGTTTCAAGCATACAAAAAAAGTTTAATAGTGCCATTTTTGTTTTCAATGTGTACAGGGGATTCTTATGACTCTGGCAAACCTTGGATTATGATAATTTTTAGAACCAGACCTAATAGTGGCATTAAGTCCCAATGTCCTCTTACCCTTTCTCTTGAAGAGACATTCCCTTGTATCTACCTCCGTCCCAATCATATTCCCATTTCACTGAACATACATTTAAAGAAAACCTTCACTTGGCACAACTTGCATCTAAATTGACCATGGAACATAACATCTGTGCAATTTGAAAAAATGCAAATACATTTTCTGTAAATAAAACATGTACTACTCCTTTGGAAAGAAGTGCCTCTAACAGCCTTCCTCCTGAATAAAGCCAGCCATACATAGATCGAAATTTGGCTGCTTCAGCAGGGACTGGCTGAATTTCGATCCATGTATTGGCAGGAAGGTTGTACAGAAGTCAGTCTACCGCTATCAGAATGCAATAGGTCAGTGGGGAGAATTCCCCCATTGACATTGAGTGTGTGGATGGAGGAATCAAGACATTGTTTTTTCATTCAACCCACTGGTTGAAAGAAAAAAACCCAAAATTATCCATCTATGGGCTTCCTAAGGAAAACTATTCACTGCTCTTCTTTCGCATTTCATAAGTATAAGTGGTAGGGGAATTAGACACACAACAGACCTCCCAAAGACTCCCAGTGATTATCTAGGTCATTAATTACTTAATTATCTTAAAGCAAATAAGGAACAGACAGCCATTGTCTGGTGTAGGAGATTAGGTAATTTCCATATTAGCCGCCTACCCAGATTTAGAAATTGAGACAAGCATGGGTAATAAGTCATATATAGAAATCTAAATAGCTTTGCCACTTGAAAATGGAGGCATGACTGTGCTTAGACGGAAAGTGGATAAAATGTTTATTTTTCAAGTTTTAAATCTTTTCTTTGCCATCTGTTACTCTGAGGATAACAGAATGTCATTGTTTACAGTGACCTCACTTATTTTCTTCACCTTCAGATCATGTTAGCATAAAGGAGATGAGTAATGCCCCAATGGAATTGCCACATCTTCACAAGAAGGTGAAGGACACAATTGCCACTGAACTGGACTGAGCTCTGTAAAGTGTATTGCAACTTTTGCTGTCAAATCTGTGAAAACCACACTATATGTTTGTTATGTGTTCCCAATAATACAGCATGTGTGATTTAAAAAAAAATATTTCTTACCTTTCTAGGTGCTTGTTTGGCACATGCCTTAGGCAAGCTATTCTGAACAATGTAAAATGAGAGGAAACTCAATTCGTCTCCACTGACATGGAGGGACACACTAAAGCAGCCATAGGTGAATTGAAATTCAGCTGGTTCAGCAAGAACTGTTCAAATTTCGATCCAACTATAGTCAGGCTGGTTGATCTATCAATCGACTTCAGTACAACCAGTATTATATCCATGTTACCCCATCATTACACAGGACCCCCTCCCCCATATTACCTCCATCATTATACAGGACCCCCTCCCTCTACAGACGCCTGCATTGCCCCCTCACAGTGGTCTCACATTGTCCAGAGGATGTTAGATGAACACCAGGCACACTCAGTCAAACCATCTAGTGAAGAAGTTCTTTAGTGGGCTGATGGTCTGCAGCTTGTTGGACATAGTGAAGGAGAGGGGTCAGTGTGACTGTGTGCAAGAATGATAGGCACTTCCCAGACAAGGTTTATCTTACGGAGGTGGCCAATCATCCACAGGCTGCAAATATTATACCCAATCAATTGCCAGCACCCCCAACATTCAATTCTGCCCTCATCTTCTGAGTGATAGCCAAATCCAACTCTTTGTGTGAAGCACAGGCTCAAGGGGCAGTTGCTGGTGGCCCCACAACAATGACTGAGCCTGGGGCAGCTGCCCTTTTTGCCCCATGTTAAAGACTGCCCTGATAACTGATAATGGGATCTGCCAGCACAGTGCAGATGGATTAATTATGGTGAACATACTACCCAGCTCAGTGCCATAGATATTTTTTTTGGGGGGTGGGTTCAGATATGATTACATGGGAGAGCATAATTAAGCATCGCGCTCTGCAAAATATTCTGGGTGTGGCAAAAGTGCACCTATAGTGGGAGGGGCTTAAAACTTCAGTCTCCTCGCTGTGTACACGCTAACATATTCCAAAATATTTGTACCCACACAATAAGCTTTAACCCTCTCACCACCACTGCTTTTAAGGCTTAGGGTGGTGCCAGTGGTGGTGATAGTGGTGGGGTTACAGTTGGCCCTAATTCTGCCATTTTCCTAACCTCAGAATTGGTGCTTTTCTCCTCTCCAATGTTTGGCACCCATGTGTGGTCTGCCACCTCATCCCCACCATCCTCATCACTGGAGCCCACTTGGCTGTCAGCTGTAGGTGCAGGAAGATCACTGGCTTATGATGATTCCTGCCTGATGTCAGGTCCTCCTATGTTCTTGGCACTGTTCCTCATTCACAATATCTGATGTGAGGAATACCTGTGCATCTGTATAGCACAGCCACTCTTTGAAAGAAAAGACAGATGTGCCTTGCTTTTCCGTGCAGCCCAATGCCCTCTTTGTCCTTCAGGACTTGCTTATCCCCTACTACTTCTAAATGTAGAACCTCTGCCTCTCCATTTAAGCCTGCCTGACATTAATGAATACTAGGGAATACTAAGGATTTACCAATTTTAAGGATATATATGGCAACAGTAGAAATAGCAATGTGGTGCTTTGAGGCAACTTTCCCATTGTCAGTAGCAAGTTGATGTTGCTGACCCCCCCCCCCCCCCAAAAAAAAGCCCAGGGTATTGGGCATTCTAAGCAATCTGTAAGTGCATTATTGGTAGTTGCCCACTTTTTGGCCACCATTTTCCCAGACCAAGAATGGTTTAGGTTCAACTCAACCCCATTCTTGACCCAAAACTAAAGCTAACCCCTATTAAACACAATAGGAGAAATGGAAAACATTGATCTGTTAAAATATTAAGGAACCTTGGTTGGATACATTTAATTTTATTGCAAAAAGATTTGCACACACAGACCTGAATGCATTTTAAGGACATGACGGAAGTCGAAATAATAATTAAGGCCTGGGAAATATCACATCTGCATGTGTAACCTTTCATTGCTCATATCCTGCTTGAACTGTAAATGTTAGCATCTTTTTTAGATGAATTCGGAATGGATTTACTGATAAACAGCAAAGACAGAGAAAGTACACCTTGATTAAATCCAGTTTCAGATATTCACTAACTTGCATAATCAAAATGAGTGTTCCAATTGTTTTACAATGGGTTCTAAAAGAACCATGTGCAGTATTTCAATATCATGCTGACCTATACAAAGTGTGATAAGTTATTAGCTATAATATACAGATAAAGACAATGGGACTTATTTAACTGCATGAAAAGTGATGACATTGTATAGTGACTGATCTGAAATTGGATTTAATCAGTTTAAACAGACAAAAGACTATAATATGATATCCGGTTGGTTGTTATACACAATACCACCTGTTAAGAGCAGAGTTCTCAGCAAACTGCTAAGTGTACACTTGAAACAAATGTATACTAGATTGCCAAACGTATTGGGACACCTGCTTTTGCACGCACATGAAATTTAATGTCATATTTTAGTCCGTAGGGTTCAATCTTGAGTTTGCCCACCCTTTACAGCTATAACAGCTTCAACTCTTCAGGGAAGTCTGTCCACAAGGTTTAGTAGTGTGTCTATGGGAATGTTCGACCATTCTTCCAGAAGTGCATTTGTGAGATCAGGCACTGATGTTGGGCAAGAAGGCCTGGCTCACAGTCTCCACTCTAATTCATCCCAAAGGTGTTCATTCAGGTTGACGTTAGGACTCTGTGCAGGCCAGTCAAGTTCCTCCACCCCAAATTGGCTCGTCCTTGTCTTTATGGCCTTTGTTTCTGCATTGGTGCACAGTCATGTTGGAACAGGAAGGGGCCATCCCCAAACTGTTCCCACAAAGTTAGGAGCATGAAATTGTCCAAAATGTCTTGAATGCCCTGAAAAACAACCCCGCACCATAATCCCCCTCCACCTGAATTCAACCGATAGAACACCTTTGGGATGAATTAGAGCGGAGACTCTGAGCCAGGCCTTCTTGTCCACATCAGTACCTGACCTCACAAATGCGCTTCTGGAAGAATGGTCAAACATCTCCATAGACACACTCCTAAACCTTGTGAACAGCCTTTCCAGAAGAGTTGAAGCTGTTATAGCTCTAAAGGGTAGGCCAACTCAATATTGAACCCTGTGGACTAAGGCTGGGATGCCATTAAAGTGCATATGTGTGTAAAGGCAGGCGTTCCAATACTTTTGACAATATAGTGTATGTGAACTGTTTTACCTGTCAAAAGGGTTTTTATTATTTTCTGTCACCCTTCAGACAGAACACATTTACCATAGGGCAAGGCAAATTAAACCAATATTTTACATTTGAGCTTTACAGCTCGCTGTGCAACTTGCCAGATTGCTGGGCAGTGCATTTGCATCACCGCACTACTGATTCATGATAAGCAGATAAGTGATACTAGAAACTGCAAAGCTGATATGAAATAGCTGTGTCACCTGCCTGGCATTGCAGTATGGCAGAGGTGTTTGAGTCACAAGACTGGTCAAACATAATTATGAATCGATCGGCGGAGAAAACAGTTCACATGTATTTTAACTGTGTATTTAGTTTTTTGTTTTTTTTTGTCTTTCAATGTGTTTATTCATTTTCATACAAATACAAAATATAGAAAGGAAATCAATTAGCATAGAGTCAATACATAGCATATAAAGAGAAAAAACAAAACGGAGAGAGATACAGCATTGCAAATCATACTTTGGACTAGACTTCATGTTATTGACTTATCGTTCAACATAATATTTGTCACATGTGTTAACAGATAAGACAGCAGACAGAATAAAAAAAGAAATAAAATATACCAGCAAAATAGTGATGTCAGCATCTTAACTCTCCTACAACAACTATTAGGCGGGAGCTTTCAAAATAAAGGAACGAAGATTCCTTTCGGGAAGTGGCAAAACCTATAACCTGCTTGTCTTTTCTTTTTGTATATGAAGGACTGGAATAGGCACTCGTATGGGAACCCGCCGAATCAGGTATTGACCCCCAATACCTTGGCACCCCAAATTGGGAGCAAACTGTGCCAAATTGGGGGAAGGCTCAACTTCTGAATAAGTTTCAGGTATAAACTGAAGGAGATTACTTGTATAGTGAACATTATAGCTGTATCTATAAGAGAAATAGTTGAGAAATCAGATAGAGCAGAAAAAGAAAAAGAGAGAAGAACAGGACAGATTCAAGATTAAAGAGCTTCTATAGTGAAATCGAAACAGTTGCACCCTATGACCGAGATTGACCTGGAATGAAGGAGATGCCTATAAATGCTGCCCAGGGTTTCCATATGGCCTCGAATCTCCCCACTGTGTCTGAGAGAATGCTACAAAGTTTTTCCTGAGACATAATCCACGAGATTTTACTAATCGCCGAAGCAAAGGAAATTTTAGACTTTTTCCAGGATTTTGCTATAGTGATTTTGGCACCTAGGAGTATAAATTGAACTAGTTTTCTTTTGGGCTTAGAGAGATTTGGGATACGGGCGTTGAGAAGCGCTGTGTCTGGAGACCTGGGAACTTTGCTACTGATTAACCTTTCAATGAGGTTAAAGATTTTCCTCCAGAAGGGGCGAACCCTTGGGCATTCCCACCAAGTGTGGACCATAGATCCCAGGAGTGAGCATCCTCTGAAACACCTTGGGTTAGCTGTGGGATAGATCAAGGCTAGCTTGGTTGGTGTGAGATACCACCTCGTAATCACTTTAATGCTGGCCTCTATAAGAGAGGTATTTAATATGCCTCGGAAAGAATCTGAAAGGGCTGAATGCCAAGTCTCTAAGTCCCAGGAAATCTGGAGGTCTTCCTCCCAACGATTCATGTATGTGGTTTTAATCTCTGGCTGAGTTAGAGAGTTATATATTAGAGAAATGCCACCTTTCTGTTCCATAGCTTGACCACACCAAATCTCATAGGTCGTGAAGCTGGGCGGGAGGGGTTTGTTTTCCCAGATTTTTTGCAAGAAATTATGGATTTGATGGTATCTAAACCTCTCGGAATTTGGAAGGTCTAATTTGCTTATACGATGACACAGAGAGAGGGGACCTGATGTAGTGAAGAAGTGTCCTATACGGTACAGCCCCTTGTCCTGCCACCACTTGAACGCTGTAATGTTGAGGCCAGGGGGGAAGTCATGGTTATGAAAAATGTGCTTCAGGGGTTTCAGTGGGGAGACCAGTCCGGGATGGTTCCTCAGAGAATCCCAGAGGGAGAATGAGTGTGATAAGGTGGGAGATAGAACAGGAGGTCTTTGTTTCGGGGGGGGTCCACAGAAGGAAATCTAGTGTATTATTTGGGACAGCCTGCCTCTCGATTTGGATCCAGTCAGGTCTTTTGTTTCTCATATAAACCAGGGAGAATTGGGCTAATCTAGCTGCTTGAAAATATTTTAAGAGCGCTGGAAGCCCAAGTCCCCCCTTTTTCCTGTGTCGATATAGAGTAGCTTGAGAGAATCTATGACCTGAATTTCCCCATACGAATCTGAGGATCTTGCTCTGAAAGTTCTTTAGATGATCTTTTCTGATTTTTACCGGGAGGGCTCGAAAAAGGTATAGTAGACGTGGTAAAATCGTCATTTTAACAGCATTAATTCTACCCAACCAAGAGAGACCTCTATTTGACCAGGCTTTCAAGTTGTTCTCAAGTTTTCGATACAAGGGGGGGTAGTTGTGAGAGTAAAATTCTTCAAACTTATTTGTGAGATTAATTCCTAGGTATTTGGAGGTATGATTCCACTGATATGGGTAAGACTGTTTTAGGTAGGTAGCTGACTTAGGTGAGAGTGAAATGTTCATTGCATATGATTTAGTGTAATTCACTTTGAGTCCTGAGATTTCTGTGAATGCGTCTAATGTACGAATTAAGTTGGGGAGAGAAGTGTGGGGTGAGGTAATAAACAAAAGAATATCATCCGCAAAGAGGAGGCATTTATGAGTCCTGTCTCCACAAGTCACTCCCTGGATGTCTGGGTTATAGGTTTCGAGTAGAAGCCTTGTAGCCTTATTCGTGCTGTGGGGGTTGAGTATAAGGTTTTGATGATGCCTAAGAAGCGCTGACCAAATCCCCATCTCTCTAAAATTGTAAGAAGGTACTGCCAAGAGACCGAGTCAAATGCTTTTTGAAGGTCTAATGATAGGATCAAACCTTTTTGTTTAGGGCCGCCTTCCCAATTGGATTGAAGGATGGAGATCAGGTCAATGGACCTGCGAATCTGGTCAGGAGCTTGTCATCCTGGGATGAAGCCAACCTGATCCTTATGTATATAGGTATTGATAAATGATGCTAATCTATTTGCCATAATTTTTGTCAAGATTTTAATGTCATTGTTAATTAGTGAGATAGGTCTGTAGTTGCCCAGTTCCTCAGGATTCTTATCTGGTTTTGGTATTATCGAGATGAAGGCCATGTTGAGTTGTGCATCCATAGGGGAGCCTTTGGTTGCTGAGTTATAAAATTTGGTTAAGAAAGGGCAGAGGGTCTCTACAAAGGTTCTATAGTATGAGATCGATAAGCCATCCGGGCCTGGGGCTGAGCCCAATTTCAAGTCCCTGATGACCCCCAGAACTTCCCCTTCCATAATCTCAGCCTCTAGAAGATTTTTATGTTCCGATTGCAAGGAGGGCAGGGGGATATTGTCTAGGAAAGTTGAGTCAGCCTCCTTGTGAAGTTGTTTATGGGGGCTATATAGTTCAGAAAAGAACTTGTGAAAGGCGTCTAATATACTCACCGGGTTGGAGGTCAAGCCCTGTAGTGGTGAGGTCTTGGAGAAAGTCTAGTGGCCAGCATGGCATCTAGCTTATCATTCTGTGCATAAAATTTTTGTCCGCTCCACCTGATAGATTTTTCTGCTTTAGCTGTGAGAGCCAGATTTAGCTCCAATCTAGCTTTATCAAGTTTAGCAGTGAGGGAGTTAGAAGGGCATTTCTTATGTGCTACCTTAAGAGATTGGTAAGTATGTTCAAGGTTGGAGATATCGGCCTTACGCTCCTTTTTTAATAGGGAAGATAACTGAATAAACTTTCCTCTAATGCAGACTTTGTGAGCCGCCCAGAGAATTTCTGCGGATGTTTCCTCCTTGTTGTTATTAATAAAGTATTCCTTGAGGGCGTTATTGATCTCAGAGACGTGAACCGGGTTAGTAAGCAATGATTCATTCAGTCTCCACTGTGGATTTCGTGCAAATTGCGGGTCAGACCGCATCTGCAAGAGAACGGAGTGATCTGAGAGGGATGTGTCCCTAATGCGGGCTTGTGTTATGGATGGAATTATGACTGCGGGAACTAGAAGGTGGTCAATCCATGCATATGAATTGTGTGGGGGGGGAAATTGGGTGAAATCTCTCTTGGTTGGGTTTAGCTCCCTCCAGACGTCCACTAAGTTGGATGTATGTAATAGTTTAGCGATTTTTAGGCTCATTTTGGAAGGGCGTGTTAATTGGCGTCCTAGAGGTCTGGATTTGTCGAGGCCCTGATCAAAAGCGACATTGGAATCCCCTCCTAATATAATTCGACCCTCCAAATGAGGTTGAATATAGTCCAGGAACGATTTGAAAAAGGTTGATTGCCCTTTGTTTGGGGCGTAGTAAGAAACTATTGTATATAGGTGTCCTTCCATGGTGCCCTTAACCAGTAAGAATCTCCCTTCTGGGTCTTTAATTTCTAGGCGTGGGGAAAAACCACATTTTTTGGAAAATAGGATGGCAACTCCTTTCGTTTTGGATTCCGCTTTGACCAAGAAGAAAGTGGGGAACTGTGGGTGGAGGTATTTAGGGCTGTACCGTGAGGGAAAGTGAGTCTCCTGTAACATCACTACATCTAATTGAAGGGTCTAATAGTAGTCAAAAACTTTCTTCCTTTTTGTAGTGGATTTTAGACCCTGAACATTGTGGGTGGCAAATTTAATGTGTCTTGGTGGAAATCCTGCCATGATCTTTGCGAGAGGGATAGCTTGTGGAAATTTTGGTACTCACCATTAGCTTGGTACTCTTACTTGATACGAGGGTGCTCCTAGGATACTTAAGCCTCCCATGAGTTAGTAGACTATCTCGGCATCAGCTGCAATGAAAAGAATAGTCTGGGTGCATTAAGAGGAACAGAAAGAAGAGAAAGAGAAAGATAGAAAAAAAATATGGCTGAGATTAAAGAGCACAAGTAGAACTAGATGGGGCGGTGTCTGGGGGGAAAACAAATTCCCCCAGCCCACCATCCCTGCCCTCCAAGCGGAGGATCCAGAAACAACCAAACACTTGGTAGATCAGGATGGGTCTGGGTCAGACAGCTTATCCCAAGGAGTTCCAACGAAGTCCCGGGGATAAGAGGAGGTGCATGTAGACCCGCTTGGGCCCTGGTCACCCCAGGCTGTAAATAACCAAATGTATAATCATGACAACTTAAAGTTTAACAATTAACAAGACAGCACAATAATTGAAGTGTGAGATGGTGCCTTAGGTACCATCCTCAGGGTGAAGAACCTACATCTGAGTGTGGAGGCCATTTGCAACGGTGCTTAACCTATCTAAGAAACTGATTCATTACAGAGTCAATATAATGAAAGGCAATTCAAAAAGATACAGTTACAGTCAAACCAAAGTAGCTGGAATTCAAGGGAAAATATGTATAAGGTAGATGTCTCTCCGGTCCAAATCTTCCTTAAGAGACATCAAAAAGTAAGCAACGTTCTTCATAAAGGTGAAGAAAAGAGAACAAAAAGGAGCTCAATGAGGGAGCTCAATGAGAAAAACGGGGACCCAAATCTGGGTAAAATGCAGGGAGATAATAACAAGAAACTCCCTCTCACTTGGTTAAGGTGGTTTATTATCTTTGGCTTTCTTGCTCTTAGATTTAGACCATAGGGGCGACACCGGGCTTGCTGGAAGGGGTCTCTTTGTGTGGGAGCATGCTGGATCAGTCAAGTCCATTGGGGCTTCTTGGGATATAAGCTGCAGGCGTAAGAGGAGCTTTTCCCCTTCAGGTAGTGTGGAAAAGGAGAATGTTTTCCCTTTATGGATGAATTTTACCGCCAGTGGGAAAACCCACCAGTATTTCAAGTCTTTTTGCTGAAGTACTTGGAGAAGCGGCTTGAGGGTTCTCCTCCTGTGAATGGTGGTCGGTGATAAATCCGCCAAGATCTGGACTTTGAATCCCATGCAGAGAATAGAAGATTTGGAACGAGAGGCCTTCATGACTTCCTCTTTAATGGCATAAAAGTGTGGTTTCACTATGATATCTCTCGGAGAGCCATCCTTCCTTGGGGGGCCTAAGGCCCTGTGGGCTCTATCCAGTTCTAGCCTGCGTTTAGGTACATTGGGAACCAATGAACTAATTAAGTCCTGGACTGCAGGTGTGATCTCTGTGACGGTTTCAGGGAGACCTCTCAACCTAAAGTTATATCGTCTAGATCTGTTTTCGAGATCATCTATCTTAGCTAGGGCAATGTCCAGTTGATCTTGTAGAACTTGGATATGTTCGGAGTTTTGATTAGTATTAGCTACTGTTACATTCAATTTTTGTTCTATTGCTTCCATTCTGGAGCCCAAGTTCTGAAAGTCGGCCTTTATGTCTCCAGTTATTTATGCAGCAGTGTTTGCTAGTCCTCTTTCCAGGAGGTTTGAGAATTTCAGGAATAGATCCGCCGTGTTAAGGGGAGAGTCTTGGCTCAGGGAGCTGGGGGAGAATGTTTCCAAATGTGTTGATGTGGTAAGGCCAGCCGGTGTGGCCATAATGTCACCCATTGCGTGACGTAAAAGTGATTCCGTAGAGGCCGGCGAGGCAGAAAGAGATGGATGTGTGGTTAGATTGGGCCCAGGAGTGAGAGCAAGGGTGGCCGGTGTGAGGATGGGCCTATGGTCTGAAGTCATCTCTGCAGAGTTTGCATTAAGAGTAGTACCTGCCGAAGTCATGTCCGGTTTCAGGGTCTGTTCAGACTTTTGGAAAATGCTTGAAAGGGACCTCCTCACATTAGCCCCCCCCATTCAGTGTAGTATCTGGATACTAGGAGATTGATGTTTGGGAGCCCTTAAGTTGCTGAAAATTGTATGATCAGAGGAGGGGGGCCCTCTTAAGCATGGAATGAGTTTAAAGCTCTGTAATTGGGGGATCTCACTGAAGTCATCAAGCCGCCGTTTTTTCTTTTATAAAATCAGATTTTATTTTATTTGAAAACAGTTTTGCACACATAAAGAAATAAATAAACCACTTCAGCCCTGGAAGGATTTACCCCCTTCCTGACCAGAGAACTTTTTGAGATACGGCACTGTGTTGCTTTAGCTGACAATTGCGTGGTCGTGCGGCGTTGTACCCAAACAAAATTTACGTCCTTTTTTTCCCCACAAATAGAGCTTTCTTTTGGTGGTAATTGATCACCTCTGCGGTTTTTGTTTTTTGCGCTATAAACAAAGAGTAACAATTTTGAAAAAAAAAACATTTTTTTTTACTTTTTGCTATAATACATATCCAAAGAAAAGAACAAAAAAACAAATGTATTCATCGGTTTAGGATGATATATATTCTTCTACATTTTTTTGGTAAAAAAAAATCGCAATAGGCGTATATTGATTGGGTTGCGCAAAAGTTATCGCATCTACAAACTATGGATATAGATTTATGGCATTATTATTATTATTTTTTTTTCCCCAGTAATGGCGGTGATCTGCGATTTTTAGCGGGACTGCAATATTGCGACGGACAGATCAGACACTTTTGACACTTTTTTGGGACCATTGACATTTATACAGCGATCAGAGCTTTAAATAGCCATTGATTACTGTGTAAATATCATTGGCAGGAAAGGGGCTAACACTAGGGGCGATCAATTGGTTAAATGTGTTCCCTCTGTGGTGTTTCTAACTGTATGGGGGCTGGGCTGACTAAAGGAGGAGAGAGATCACTACTCCTGAGTAGTAGGAACAGACGGTCATTCTCAACTCCCCTGTCAGAACAGGGATCTGCTTTGTTTACACCTGTGCAGATCCCCGTTCTGCCTGTCTTGGGAGCGATCTTGAGTGGCCGGTGGACATCGAGTCCGCCCCACCCCCTGATTGGCTCCCCTGCAGAGTTCTCTAAGAGGGCCTTGGTGGAAGTCGTCTGTACCACTCTCCAATAATGGCAATGGAGAAAACAAAACTAACAAAACTGGGGGAGAAGAAAATCGCTTGGTGCAGCCAAAGAACCCCTGAGGGCATATAACTTGGCGTAGTCGGCAAGGGTAAACGGGAATACCGCACCCCTCCTCCCCCACAAGTCAAATGCCTGTACTTTAGTATTATTGGCTAAATCAAGAAGGAAATCAGTATATGACAGAAAGGGATGAACAGCAATAAGGCTACTTTCCCACTGAAGCGGCAGCCACGGTCGCGGTAAAACCCTGCTAGTTTTAGTGGAGTTTTACCAGTGATATGGCTCTGCTATGCGGGCGGGAGCGCCGCAAATTAAACCCCCTACAAGGGGTTAAAACAGGGTTAAAAGTGCTGGCGCTCAGCGCTACCGAGGCGGTGTGCAGCCGCTTCAGAAGCGCTTGCCATTCATTTCAATGGCAGGGGCGGCAGAGGAGCGGTATATTACTGCTCCCCTCACCGCCCCAAAGATGCTGCTTGCAGGACTTTTTTTAACGTCCCGCAAGCGCACCACCCCAGTGTGAAAGCACTCAGGGCTTTCACATTGGGGTGGATTGGGGGGGATTTTTGAGGCGCTTTACAGATGCTATTTTTAGCTAAATAGCGTCTGTAAAACGCCTCAGTGTGAAAGGAGCCTAAACAGAAGAATGTTTTATTTCAAAGAGTAGATATTGAAAACAGCAACACGTGTATTAAATAGGAAGTACGTGGATGTTTCAAGCTTGTTTCAACCACTTAATTCAAGGTAAAATGCATGCTAACAGAGGAAGTAATTGTTCTGTTTCTTTAGATATATTGTCCATGAAATATGAAAAGCAGATGTAAAGCATTAACTTTTCATGGAAGACCAGATGGAATAGGTAATTAACCACATTTATTTTCTTTATATTGGAAACATATTGTACAGTAACTAACATATCTAGTTATTTTAATTAATAATCTGCCTATTAATTGTATCTATTCTGTGCCCCAAGATTCCATTTTAGGTTCATTATTAATCCTCACTGGTGTTTCCAGTGAGAAGAATTATAATATTCCAAGCCAGACCCAGATCTGAATGATATGCTGACTGAACATAATGCTGCTACAAAATTAGCCATCAGATAAGATTTGTAATGAATGCTGGGAAGACTGAGGTCATTGTATGCAGAACAAAGCCTAAGGAGACCCTGGCATGATGAATTTAGAACAATTACTCTTAATGGTACCATCATTGACATTATTGTGCCTTTGATTATTGGTAATCCTCCCTTGCATTTGTCTTATACCACATAGATGAGATGGCAAAAAAAAAGTTGCATTTGACAAATTTTACCTAAAGCTGAACTCCAAAAACCACTAAATACAAATGTGAAATACATTTATACATTTCTGGGAGGTGTTTTACCTGCCAAAGGATTTATAATTTTGTTCACCCAGTCCTGAGATGTCCCGCAATGTCCACTGGCCACCCGCAATCACAGAAAATAGAGGCAGAACGGGGATCTGTCAGTGTAAACAAACAGATCCCTGTTCTGGCAGGGAAGTAGAGAGAGATCTGCTGTTCCCAGTAATCAGGAACATCCTTCTCTCTACTCCCAGTCAACACAGTCCCCCCACAGTTAGAAACACCTCCCAGGGAACACATTTAACCCTTCGATCACCCCCTAGTGTTAACCCCTTCCCTGCCAGTGGCATTTATACAGTAATCAGTGTATTTTTATATATTTGGTCCCAAAAAAGTGTCAAAAGTGTCCGATCTGTCTGCTGCAGTGTCGCAGTCCTGCTAAAAATCACTGATCACTGCCATTACTATTAAAAAAAATAATAAAAATGCCATAAATCTATCCCCTATTTTGTAGACACTATAACTTTTGCACAAACCAGTCACACACCTATTGAGTTTTTTTTTTTTACCAAAAATATGTAGAAGAATACATATTGACCTAAACTGAGGAAGAAATTTGTTTGTTTTTTTTTTGGATATTTATTATAGCAAAAAGTAAAAAATATATATTTTTTTTCAAAATTGTCGCTCTTTTTTTGTTTATGGCGCAAAAAATAAAAACCACAGCGGTAGTGTTGAGCGAACCCGGACTGTAACGTTCGGGTCCGTACCGAACTTTAGGGTGTCCGTGGCACGGACCCGGACCCGGACATTTCAAAAATCGTTCGGGTTTGGTCCGCCTGTGGGATTTCAAGCCATGCCTGGGCTTGCAATGTCAGGCCCAAGCGAGTTGTGATGGCGACACCAAAAATAAAAAACGCGGTATTTGTTTTTTTCTCGCTGTTAAAACTTTTTTTTATATATAAAAAATGAAAAACGATATTATTTATAGGTTTTTTTTTTGTTTGTTTAAAGAAGGAGTCAAATCCAGTTATACATAAGAAGATGTATAAAAACCATTTTTTTTTTTTGAGTTATCCACACACTGACCAAACACGTTTTCAATATCACAGATGTTTTATCCCCTATCTAAATACCGTAAAAATAATAAAA
>BLSH010430183.1:2201128-2215577 GCA_018402905.1 Glandirana rugosa
CCCCCCCCCCCCCCCCCCCCCCCCCCCCCCCCCCCCCCCCCCCCCCCCCCCCCCCCCCCCCCCCCCCCCCCCGGCGTCATCGGTAAGGCGATGCTAGTTTTTATACAGGTGGGAGAGGGGTGCATTTAACCCCCAAGAAGGGGTTAAAAGCACCACCGCTCGCGCATCCGAGGCGGTGTTCAGCCACTTCGGAAGCGCCGCCCATTGATTACAATGGCAGAGGCGGTGGAGGAACTTTTTTTCTCGTCCTGCAAGCGCACCGTCCCAGTGTGAAAGCACTCAGGCTTTCACACTGGGGAGAATGGGGGGGGGGGGTCAGTTTTTAGCGCTGTACAGGCGCTATTTTTAGCACTGCAGCGCCTTAAAAAAAGACCCAGGGTGAAAGGGGTCTTAATCTGTGTCTTATATATATGCGTCGTTTTATCCAGATTTAAGATGACACTAATGGTTTTGTAGATATGAGAGCGATTATAAAAAGAAAAATCTGTTTTTCACTGGCAGTTAATGTATTGCATGATCTGACTTCGCTGAAGTGCAGGACTCCTACAAACCTACATGTAACAGTTCATGCTTGGTAACAGTGTCTTCTATTGAACTGGTAAGTAAGTAATTGGTAATGCGCAGGAATTGGCTCAAATAAATCTCCAAGAATCCCATGCTTCAATCAGCACCCACTGGTGGGATTATTTTATGAAGTAGGGGACCTGGTAAGAGCTAACAATTAAAGAAGAATTAAAGAAGATTCTGTGGATCAATTAAACTCTTTCTTTAAATGGCACAAAATAGAGAGTTGAGTCTGAATTGTGCAATAAAACCCATAATCCCCACAACACTTTTTCGAGACATTATTGATTCTGGGGATGAAAGAGGGGATTTTATTTATTTGGATATCATCTTAAACACATACCTGTAGATAAAGAATGTACAGACTCACATTAACCACTTCTGGACCAAGGCTATTTCTGACTTTTGTTTACAAGTTGAAATAAGTATTTTTATGCTAGAAAATTACTTAGAACCCCCAAACATTATACAGTGGAACCTTGGTCCACGAGTAATGCGGTTAACAAGAATTTTGAAAGACGAGCATTTTTTAAAAAAAATCCTGACTCTGGTTTGCGAGTGCTGTCTCACAAAACAAGCAGAATTAAGCCTCTGTGCATGCAATACCGCTTGTGGCCAGATGTGTGTGGGCGCTGGGGAACCTCGGAAAGTCTCAGAAGCATTCGAAAATATTCGGGAATACTGAAAGTGTAAACAGTTCCTGAGCATTTCCGAATGTTTCCGAGGGTCTCTGAGACTCACCAGCACCACCACACCTCTGGCCACATACGGTATTACATACACCAGGCAAGTGCTGTGGAACGAAGTATCTGAGTTTTCATTGTTTCCTATGGGGAAACATGCTTTGATATAGGAGTGATTTGGATTACAAGCATTCTCCTGGAACAGATTATGCTCCTAATCCAAGGTTCCACTGTATTTGAATATAAAAAATATGAAAACAGTAAAATTAGCCCAATTTTTTGGCATATTGTGAAAGATGATGTTGCGCCGAGTAAATAGATACTCAAAATGTTAGCTTTAAAATTGCACGCACTCGCGGAATGGTAACAAACTAAGGTACTTAAAAATCTCCATAGGCGATGTTTACATTTTTTTAACATTACCAGTTTATAGTTAAATAGGAGGTCTTTTGCTAGAATTATTGCTCTTGCTCTAATGATCATGGCGATACCTCACATGTGTGATTTGAACATTATTTACATTTGCGGGTGCGACTTATGTATGCATTTTCGGGGGTGCTTTACATTTTTTTGTCTTATTTATTTTTTCTTTTTTATTTAACACTGTCCCTTCAAAAAAAAAATCTGATCACTTTTATTGCTGTCACAAGGAATGTAAACATCCCTTGTGACAATAATAGGCAATGACAGGTACTCTTTATGGAGGGATCGGGGGTCTAAAAGACCCCAAACACCTCCTTTGCACTCCTTTGTATTCAAAACTCCAAAATAGGTGTTTTGGAATGCTGACATTTTTAAAATTGGCGCCATTGGCAGCCGAGTCGTGACGTCACTTCTGGATTTTTACATCCGAGACCCGATTGAAGCCGATTCCAGCTTCGTTCGGGTTTCCGACCAGCCGGCAGACATTCTGGCTGGTCGCTCAGGTCTCCCCCTCCCACTCCTTATGATAATGGCCAAGCTGCACATTAGACCCATTGGTTGTTATTATGAGAGAGCCGACCGCCAGCTCTAAAAAAACGGTACCAGGGTGATGCCTCTGGCTGCAGGCATCACCCCGGTAAAACCACTTCAACCAAATAACGTACAAGTACGTGATTTGGCATGAAGTGGTTAAAGTATGTGTAAGTGTAAAACTTTTTTGGTTTTGGATAGAGTGGAGAGGTATTAGAACTCTTATCATGTTTTTATTGCTGTTTGATGGGAGATTCACTTTCTCTATTTGTCCTGTTTACCATTTTCAATAAAGGTGAACGTAAAAGAAAATCCCACATTTTTGGTTGACACCAGGACAGAAATATAGGGGAAATCTTCCAAAGGTGACACAAGTTATGGTAACACCCCAGGATTCCTTCACTTTGGAGAGATTTCCTCTAACTTCCTGTTTGGCTATGAGACCCCAATGAGGCACAAATGGCAAAAAAAAAAAAACTGGCATGGTTATAACCCTCCCTTACTCTATCTAAAATGAATAAAAAATGTTGCCTTTAGTTCTATTTTAACATAGCAGGGTGCTTGCATCATGGTGTTCCAGACTGTTATATGCGGAGAGAGCATGCTTTCTACAGATTGGGTTGAAGTCATAATGGGTATCCACAGTACAATATTTATCTGAAATGCATGCCTGTGAATCAGACAGCTGCGCAATACATCTCACTCTGCTTGCCTTATTGATTAGGGGTTAGGTTAATGTCATTGTTATTTTCTCCCCTCTTCCTAGGCATTGTCTCTTGTGGCTGTCAGTCAAATCCTGAGGAGGGAGCAAGGGGTATGGCCAAGTTGCACTGTGTGTGTCTATGGACGCTTTCAGCTTGGCCCGGGAGTGTGCCCACATGGCTTGCTATGGGGGGCACACTCAGGAGGGGGAGTGAACTGGGGGGGGGGGAATGACTCCGAAAGAGGAGGTTCAGGGCCAATACCATTGCACAGAGCAGAAATGTATATAGTTATTTTTATTTTAACTGAAAAAATGGTTTACAATCACTTTAGTCATCTCCTTTTACAGTTGTATTACACTTATAGTGTGGCGTTTATAGCTGAACTCTAGGTAAACTGCTAAAAAAAACTGTTGAAATGTGGCTTTATATGCCAAAGGATTTATATTACTGCCTGGAGGTTTAATCCCGATGCTGAGATTTGCTTAGCCCTGCTAAACATTACAGACATGTTGGCACATGCAGAACACCTGAATGGCCCCAAGTACTGATGCTTCCTTTCCCAATGTGAATATTGCTGGAAAGGGGACACAAGACACAAGATCAATTCACATTCCAGCATTTAAACTAGTTCCTTTTAATTACATTTATTGGTTATTGCTATATACTGTAAATACATAACTGAATTCACTGTTTTTCAATTCAGTGCATCCCCATTAATAGGAAGAATATCTTGTGATTATGACTTATCTTTATTTTTCTTCTGCAGTGTGGCGTGTGGGAAGACTAAGAGCCCTTTCACACTGGGGCCGCCTGGACGTCAGCGGTAAAGCGCTGCTAACTTAGCGGCGCTTTACCGCTGTTATAGCGGTTTTTCGCTAAAAACGCCTGTAAATCTCCTTAGTGTGAAAGGGGTCTAAGACCCCTTTCACACTGGGGCAGTTTTCAGGAGCTTTCACCCTAAAAATAGCGACTGTAAAGCGCCTGAAAACTGCCTCCCCTGCTGCCCCAGTGTGAAAGCGCGAGTGCTTTCACACTAGGGCGGTGCGCTTGCAGAAAAAAAAGTCTAGCAAGCACCATCTTTGGAGCGGTGCAGGAGCAATGTATACACCGCTTCTAAAACGCCCCTGCCATTGGAATAAATGGCCAGCGCTTCCGAAGCACCTTTCAACACGGGCATGTTTAACCCCTTTTTAACCCTTCTGGAGGTTAAAAGCTGCTCACGAGTGGTGCCAAAGCGCCGCTATAACAGCGGTAAAGTGCCGCTAAAACTAGCGGCGCTTTATTGCTACCGCCCACACCGCCCCAGTGTGAAAGGGGTCTAAATCCCAAAGTGAAGATTTGGATATAACTTCAGCTGCTTGTATCTCTGGATCTCTAGATCTAATGACAGAGTAACCTCTGCTTAGCCATTTTCCTCATTGCATTACCCAGATGTGTGATAGTAAATGATCAGGTGGAAAGAACTAACTAATTAGTAATGGAAATATAATTGTAGCTGATGTTTTCAGCCCTTGAAGGCAATGATTGTAGAAATATAATTTATGAATCACACCAGAAGGAGCTTCTGAATTGTACATCATGTGCAAACACAAATGTAGATTGATGATATAACAATGTACATTTTCTGCTGCATGATCACACATCAACAATATGCATTGTCTGTTATGTCTTCTTAGAGGGCAGAAAAATGAAGCATCTCAAGAACTCTAACTCTGGTTTAGTCATACATTATAATGTATTTATTATAAAGCACAGTGGAGCATTCAATCACTTTGTAGATGACTATTGTTATTAAACAGGAGTCTCATAAAGGCTGATTTAATAAGATCTAATACTTGTAAACGGTCAAGGATCTCTTGAACATCCTAACCAGTTTTGTCTTAATCACACAATGAAAATTGTGAAGGTAAAACACTATATGAGCTGAAAAAGTGACAACTACAGGCCAGAGGTAGGAGAATAGTACAAAAGAGTAATTTTTTTCTCTATAATGAAAATTAAAAACAACACAATGTAAAGAATTATAACAAAAACAGTACTATGCATAATCCCTGGTCCACACTGCAGGCCTTTTGACTCTTTAACCACTTCAATACTATGCACTTAGAACACTTTACTACCAGACCAATTTTCAGTTTTCAGTGCTGTTTAGCTTTGAATGAGAATTGCGTAGTCGTGCGACGCTGCACCCAAACAGATTTTTTATCATTTTGTTCCCACAAA
This sequence comes from Glandirana rugosa, assembly GCA_018402905.1. Classification (NCBI taxonomy): domain Eukaryota; kingdom Metazoa; phylum Chordata; class Amphibia; order Anura; family Ranidae; genus Glandirana; species Glandirana rugosa. Next base: position 2,206,257 of record BLSH010430183.1, read on the forward strand.
TAGAGCTTTCTTTTGGTGGTATTTGATCACCCCTGCGGTTTTTATTTTTTGCGCTACAAATAAAAAAAGACCGAAAATTTTGAAAAAAAAAAAAAAAATTCTCTATTTTTGTCACAAAACTTTGTAAATAAGTAAATTTTCTCCATCACTGGTGGGCACTGATGAGGCTACACTGACGGGCACTGATGTGGCAGTACTGATTGGCAATGATGAGGCGGTACTGATGAGGTGGCACTGATGATGAGGCACTTATATGCAGCGATGATGAGCACTGTTAGGCGGCACTGATAAGCAGCACTGACGGGTACTGAGAGGTGGCACTGATATACAGCACTGATGGGCACTGATATGCAGCACTGACGGACACTGCTAAGCGGCACTGATGGGCACTAATAGACAGCACTGATTGGCACTCATAGGCGGCACTGGGCACTGATAGGTGGCACTGATGGGCACTGATAGGTGGGCACTGGTAGGTGGCAATGGTGGGCACTGATGTGTGGCACTGGTTTGCATTGATAGGGGCACAGGTGGGCACTGATAGGGGCACTGGTGGGCATATACATTAATAGGGGCTCATTCCCTGGTGGTCTAGGGTGGCATCTGAAGGTGCCACTGAGTGAAGGTGGACCTGAGCACTTAGTCACTTACCTGGTGGTCTAGGGGGGTCTCCCTGGTGGTCCAGATTGGCTCCCTGGTGGTCCCTGGTCGGCTCCCTGGTGGTCCTGGGTGGGCACATCAATGGTGGTCCCTGGGCAGGCTCCCTGGTGGTCTAGGGTGGCGATCCGAGGGAGGGCTGTGCTGATAAATCATCAGCACAAACCCTCCCTGTCAGGGATGCAGCCGATCGGCTCTCCCCTCATCAGGTCTGCAGACCTGAGTACAGGAAAGCCGATAAACGGCTTTCCTGTATTACACTGTGACCAGCCGTGATTGGTCACGGCTGGTCACATGGTAAAGTGCTTTGGATTGAAGCACTTTACCGAGATCGGCATTGCGGGGGGTCAGACTGACCCCCCACACCACCGATCGCCGCGATGCGCGCCCCCGGGCGCGCAGCGGCTTGTTATCCTGAGGACGTCATATGATGTCCAGTCAGGATAACTCAGCCACTTCCCGGCCGTCATTCTGCATACGGCGGTCGGGAAGTGGTTAAACATGTTTAACTGGTCCAGACTGTATGGTTCTAGCTGACTCTCTACTCTATTAATAGATTAAGGCAGGGCTCAAAATTTTAAGTCCTGAGCTACTAGCCAGGTCTTAAGGGTTTCTCGCCACCAGTTGCCCCTACCATGCCCGCCCCTAATCCCACACCTATACACACCCTCATACATTCTCATGAAATGACACAAATGTTTTATGCAGAATTAAGTTAAATAAATAAATATTAACAACAACTTCATCAGTGACCATCAATGCAGCTTCACCTGTGCCCATCAATGCAGCCTAACCCATGCTCATCAATGCAGCCTAACCCGTTCCCATCAACGCAGCCTAACCAGTGCCCATCAACAAAACCTAACCAGTGTCCATCAATGCAGCCTAACCTGTGCCCATCAATGCAGCCTAACCTGTGCCCATCAACACAGCCTCACCTGTGCCCATCAATGTGGCATGACCAGTGCCCACCAATGCAGCCTCACCTGTGCCCATCATTGCAGCATGACCAGTGCCCATCATTGTAGCGTGACCAGTGCCCACCAATGCAGCCTCACCTGTGTCCATCATTGCAGCGTGAAAAGTGCCCACCAATGCAGCCTCACCTGTGTCCATCAGTGCAGCCTCACCTGTGTCCATCATTGCAGCCTCACCCATGCAGCCTCGCCTGTGTTCATCATTGCAAAATCACCCATGCAGCCTCGCCTGTGTCCATCATTGCAGCCTCACCCATGCAGCCTCACCTGTGTCCATCATTGCAGCCTCACCAGTGCAGCCTTACCTGTGCAGCCTCGCCTGTGTCTATCATTGTAGCCTCACACATGCAGCCTCGTCTGTGCCCGTCATTGCAGCCTCACCCATGCAGCCTCGCCTGTGTCCATCATTGCAGCCTTGCCCTCATCCATGCAGCCTTGCCTTTGTCCATCATTGCAACCTCACCAGTGCAGCCTTACCAGTGCAGCCTCGCCCGTGTCCATCATTGCAGCCTCACCCATGCGGCCTCGCCTGTATCCATCATTGCAGCCTCACCCATGCAGCCTTGTCTGTGTTCATCATTGCAGCATGACCTGTGCAGGGCAAGAGAGAGGGTGGCCAGATCATCAAAGGGGAAGAGAGTGTAGAGGAAGAGGAGAGTCAGCCAGGATCAGAGAGCGGGGATTTGGCACTTGTGAGAGACTGGCATTGGACCGGCGTTCTGTCTGTCACAAGTGCCGGGTCAGGAGGGCAGGACTGTGTGTAACCACGAGCAAACAGCAATTTTAATGTAATCTAATGTAAGCTGTTACAGTGCGCTATCCCCGCTCTCTGATCCTGACTGCCTCTCCTATTCCCCTATGATGATCCGGCCGCCCTCTCTCTCTGGGAGAACGGCTCCCATTCATCCCCGTTGGACCCCCCCCCCCCCTGCCCCTGCTCCCAGGCAGCCCAGCCCTCATTTTCCACTCGCAAAATGCAAGCAGGCAAGTGGAAAATTTGAGGGCTGGATTAGAGAACTTGGATTGTCAATGTTTCAGTAAGGCCAGCCATACATGGATGTATGTGAGCAGTCATTCATAGATTTATGTAGGTAGCCATACATGGAACCATCCATGTATGTGCAGGCTGGTTGCACAGATGTCGATTTACCCTAATGATCATTAGCTGGCAGCACTGATCAGTGTATTCCGAAGGCCCCCCCACCAAAACACAATAGCACAGCAGGAGTGTTTCCCCCATCCACATTGAATGTGTGGGTGGGGGGAATCGGTTTATATATTTTTTTTTTCATTTAACTTGCTGTTTGAGTGGAAAAAAAAAGATTAATGTATGGCCAGCCTAAGCCAGGATTCCTAACTCCAGCTTGAGATCCTGTCTGAAAGTGTACATTATTTCTCTTGCACTGTGTCATATTTTCAATCAGTGTATGACCTCCTTTTATCTTGGTAATCTTTAACAAACTTAGCAATTGATGATTTCAGAGGCTCTGGACATTGAGAGAGTTGTATGTCTGCAAGATGTAGTGTATTGTGTATTCCATGTAGTCGTGTTGTTGCATGTCTTATCACTCTGTGCAAATGTAAAAAATCCAAAATTTCCCTCAAGATTTGCAGTCTGAAATTTTTCTTTTAAGGCTCCTTTTGAATCTTTCAATTTTTCCATTTGTTTTGTGGTTATACACTGAGAATTTCCTATGCACAATATTGCTATCTCTCTTAGGAGAGAAGCATTGCATCTTAGATTAAATAAATTGTGGCCCACTGACAGACAATATTTACTTACCTTTCTCACTGTAGAAATAAATAAAATTGCAGTAGCAGATGTTAAATTTGTGTTGCAATTTCATGTAATAATCTATTGAAGTTATAGCAAGATGGCAGTCCACAGCTGCCTCTATAATAGTACCTACAATATCAATAGCAAGTTTTTCCCAAGCAGAATCAGGAAACAGTATGGCTGGAGTGGTTGAATATGTGTGACAGCAAATTAGTTATTATGACAAGTAACACAAGATTGTGGCAGATAGTACTTGGTTATCCATGCCTGACCACCAGTAGAGTCCACATTTTTTGTTTCATTCTCAAAATTTCTTGGTGACTCTTATGTGCATAATGTACTCTGTTAAGGTCTTTGGTACTAGTAAGTGATGAAATTAGCAGACAAATATAGGTATTGCATAAGGACAGTTCATGTCTAATCCTATCATATGATCATAAAACCAGAATCTTTGTTTTCTGGGTTTGGCAATTTGCCCAGTAGAATGTCCCATATTTGTACTTACTTGGACATGCAAGACAAGCTTATACTAGTAAATTCTTCTAGAAATGAGCAAGCATTTCAATTTCTGACATACTGATTTTAAAATCTCTTTGCACAGCCCAGTGGGGTGTCTCTGAGTGGTGAAACTTTGGACACAATAGCATAGGGGCAGCTAGAGTTTTTGTGATAATACCATTCACTATGCAGAGATTTAGTGCAGCAAAAGATCCCTATGCCCCACTTACCTAGTAAAGTGGTACATTTCTTTACAATGTAGAATTCAGCTTGCACACTAGATGTCTGCAATTTTACAGTCACTGGCAGGCAACCAAGCACAGGAATAGGGTTCATTTGTGACATACATCTGATACTTACCCTCAGGCAGTAGAGAAACAGCAGATCCTGTATCAAGCATCAGGATAATGGAGTAGACATTGTTAGCAGAAGCAGTGATAATAGTTACAATGTACAAATGCTTATCTGGAATGGAACTTATTGATCTACACTTAATATGGTAACCTCCAGGGAAGTAGATTTACAAACGTATCTAGCAGTGGAAGAGTTAAATAATTTTTATCAATGTCCCATTTTCTTGCATTGACAGCACTGCACATCATTTTCTTGCATTTACAGGCGGTCCCCTAGTTACAAACATCCAACTTACAAACGACTCCTACTTACAAACAGAAAGAGACAACAGGAAGTGAGAGCAAATCTCCCATTAGGAAGGGAAATTCACACCTATAAGAGTCATCATGGGAAAAAAGTGTCTCCACTGAAGCTTTATCACCAATCCTTGTTTCCACAACAACCCAACATTGTCTAAATCCAATTTTCATAGGGACAGAAAGTGAGGAAAAATCTTCTAAACAGGATGTTTGGCACCTATGGTGAGTGATGGTTCACTCAATCACTGGCGCCTCCCTCTTGCATTGCACGCTAGGGTGACATTTGTGGGGGTGTGGTGGCTGAGCACTTCAAATTTCATCTCCCACCTATCCACCGTTTCAGTTGTCTCAACTCTACTTTGATTCACCACACTCTTTTCCCTTGGCAATCCTTGGATTCACGTTTCAGGGCAGGTAAATTTGATCCCATTTCTTTACATTGTCACAAAGTTTTTCACGTTCTCTTGGTGGTACAATTCTTTGTCTGTGCATTATTTGGGTCTTCTAGCATCCCCTTTTTTCCCATCCTAACCTCTAGGACAGCTTCCCTAACTCACTTACCCTATCTATTGTTGAAGCCCTCCCTATGTGGGTCAGCTTCCCCTACACACAATGCGATCCCTCTTTTGGACATTGGTTCTTGGGATATGGTCTTTGTTGAGGCATGGTGGTCACCCACTCCCCCACCTCAGCTCCCGGCTAAGGTACCCTATATGGGGTGTATCCGGTTCTCAGTGCCGCACTTCACTATGCAGCTATTTCTGCAAGTATAGGGCAAATTACATTTTTGACATTTTTTTCATTTCATAACCTATGAATATGGTGTTAATACCTATATATATATTTTTTTACAGTTATTAAACACGTGCATGCTACTGAGGAGTGGGTATTAACTTCCGCAAAACGCGCAGAGCTGTCATATGCCATGCCAAAACTCATTATACAGTGTGCAAATTTTCATTATTTTGTGAATCATGTACTTGTTACTATTTCATATGTATTGTTTTAAATTTAGAGGCTAGATGCGTATGAACTGTTTGCAATGCATAATTGATGAAATGTGATATTTAATTATTTCTTAATAAAATCAATGCTTTGACAACCTGTGTGCCTCATTTAAAGTCCCACCCCCTTCTTGTTTATTACCTAACTCAGGATGGAGACATATGACCTATATGGTCATCACTTCATTTAAAGCCCCAATTTGCTCCTCTCTCTTTACACATTATACATGTAACAACTGTAAAAAATGACATCTACAGGTCAGAGGTATGAACACCAAAACCACATATATTATATTTTTAGCATTTGTGCAATTCTATTTTTATCAGTGGTGTCACTAAGCACATAACCCTGGTCTTTACTTACTGTCATCAGACTCAGCATCCCTAAGGAGTCACTGTGCCTGACAGGCAGGGAGCCCAGTAATGTTGAGCCTGTGGTTTCAGGCTCAGTGTTACTGAACTGCACTGAAGGCGGAGTGCCATATGGACACTCCTTCCTCAATGCTGCACCCCACATTGCCTCCCTGAGTGCTGCCTAGGGCAGTTGTCTCAACTAGCGTCATGGAAGGCATGGCCCTGGTTGCCACCTTTCATAGAAAACAGATACCAGTGATGAAAGGTTTTGCTTCATATGGATATGTAGCCGTGGTGTGGTGCTGTAGAATCACAATGAAAACAAAGCAAGAGAACTGTATGGAAAAGGCCATTCTTAGGATGTTGAGGAGAGTCCGTAGTCTCTTTGTAGTTCAGGGAATAGGAAACCATAATTTCTTCCCATATACTATGCCTTGTATATAAAGAAAATCTCATGACACCCCAAATATCTCTGTAGTGTAGGGAAGTTAGTACTCCTTCTTTGTGGTGTAGAGCTAACAGACTCCTCCATCCACACTATAAAGCGTGGATGGACAAATCTGTAGTTCTGGCTATTGTATTCTGGCAGTCAGGGACGATTGTTTGTGGCCACTTTTCAGTCCCAATGCGGGCCCATAAAGCAAATTTCTGAAAACTCATGAGGAACTGTCCAGAATTCGCACAGTGTATGGCAAACTTAAAGGGTTTGTAAACCTCAGACATGAAATATGAACAAAGAATATCCCTCTATAATGTGTACTTGTCTTATTTAAGAGTACTGAGTGCCATTTCTGTCTGCTGCTTTTTTCCTCTGTTATCTGCATAAGTCACTTCAGACAGGTTTTTCTGGCACCAAGAGAAAAATTTGTGGTCGGGGCGGAACCTCCAGCTGATTGAGAGCCCCAGCTCTGTTTCTGTGTGCTGTGTGAAGGGGGTTGTGTCTCTTCCCTCCAATTAGGTCTCAGACCTCTTCTCACTAAACTCTGCAGAGTGTAACTTCAACTCCCCATTCCCATTTTTCTGAACTCTCAGGCAAGCTTTATAATTCAGCCCATGGATGTATAGAAGGGAAGACTGCAGATAGAGATGTACAACTTATGTAGGAGGATTTGTTTCATCTCTGTGTATCACCTGCAACCAGTCACTTTACCAGGTATGTGTAAGGGTTTAAAACAACTTTACGTTAATCAAAATCATTGCTCTTTGCAGACAGTGAGCGCAATTTATTGTTTGTCTATCCTTTTTAGCCTATGGATTGGGTGGAACTTCTTTTTCTTCTCAGGAAAGAAAATATTTACAGGGTAAAACTAATTGAACGGTTTTATGTAAGCTAATGACAAGAGGATCACCAAGTCAAAAGGTCAATAATATCAGCCCGACAAAGAAAAGCATTGAAATCATTGCCTATCTAGCTAAAAAACACAGTAGTTTATAATCACAACAAATAGATACAGCTATAGATATAGATTCTTTGTAAAGGGCACTGAGGCACTGCATAATATGGGATCTTTACATTGTCATTAAATGAAAACATTTGGATCAATTATGAAAGTAATCTCTAGTATTCTGATTAATGTTTTGTGAAAGGTTGCCTTAAAGTAATAGTAAATGCTATTTTTTTAATAACACACATGTTATATTTACCTGCTCTGTGTAGTGGTTTTGTACAGAGCAGCCTTGATTCTCCTCTTCTCAGATCCTTTGCCGTCACTCCTAGCCTCCCCCTTTTCTTGATGTGCCACCATAGGAAGCCACTTGTTGTGGCACACCTGCGGACTCGATTCATTGATGCAGACAGTGTGGCTGGGCCTGGCTCCCCTGCCACTAGATTTGAATGACAGCAGCAGAAGCCAATGGCTTCCACTGCTATCTGAACAGAAAAAGAAACGGTGCAGAGAATGGTACAGAACACACCAGGATCATCAGGTAGCAATAAACAATACAATTGGGAAGTCCTTAGTAATGCATCTAGTTTAAAAGTTCATATAGCCCATGAGGTACTAGAACAACAATTGTGGAGCTCCCTTTAGAGTGAAGCAATTCTCTGGAACACATGCAAAGGAACAAGGTTCACCAGACTATGTATAGTAGTAGTAGGTTCAAAAGTAAATTTATTAAGGAACAGTCAAGAGGCTACTCACATAAAAAATAAGATGAACTGGCATATAAAAGAAGGTGTCTGGAGTCACTGGGGGTGCCCGGGATGTGCTACAGCAGGTTCGCCATTCTCCTGGCACGACATGACGTGTTGTTGTCAACTTCCGGTCTCGGCTCTGAGTGCGTTCCACACTGGTTACAATACCGAAAAGCATGGTCTCTGCACAACCCTGCCGGGAAAACGGCAAACCCACTGTAGCATATCCCGGGGCACCCCCAGTGATTCCAGACACCTTCTTTTATATGCCTGTTGATCTTCATTTTTATGTGAATAGCCTTTTGGCCTTTGCTTAATAAATTCCCTTTCGAACCTACTGCTACACTTAGTCCAGCGCACCTTGTTGTTCCTTTGTTTTTCCCATTGCTTTCTGTTTGCACTGTCAGGAGAGAGAGAGAGAGAGCGGAGAGAGCCGCTACTCTCGAGCACAGTGATGGATCGAGAATGGGCTCAGGTAATGTATAAGAGGAGACTGAGGCGGGTAGCTGCACACAGAAGGTTTTTTTTTTTACCTTAATGCAGAGAATTCAAGAAGAAAAAGCTTCTGCCTGTACAAACACTTTACATTTTAGGTAATTTACAGTAAATCAGAAGGATGAAGAGAGGCTTAAAAGTATTTTGTTCCTTATTGTTAAAGTCATGTTAAAGGGTCTGTATCCAGTGTTGCACCACTAGAGACTGACCAATTAAATTGAAGGCAGTCTCAAATAGGAAAATCTTTTTGTCAAGAATGTATTGTCCTTGAAATATAGCAGGAAATCTAACTAAGGTAGAAAGGAAAAAGATAAGGGATCACCTGCCTGTCTCCCAAGTCTCTGTATTGCTCATGCTCCTCTGGGTATTTGAGAACGTATCTCTTTCCATCAAAGTAGAAGAACAGGAACTCTGTACCCAAAAGTAATACCATTCTTTTTCTTAAAGCCTACCACAGTTTACTTGCATTGACAGTTCATTGTCTGGGCACCATAATGAAAACCCATGTCTCAAGGACAAGAAGATGAAACTACCTTTCTCTATGCAAGAGTTTATGGGTCTCCTCGTACTCGTTATGTCTCTGAACCCTCTGTCCGTCCACTAGGGAATAGAAAAAGGAAAGATGGAATCAATCTAAAGGACGATATAAAGTTCCTGTTATGTAAGAACTGTTTTTCTAAAAGGATAAACTCTGACGGAAGTTAAATTAACCAGTCAGAGATCACCACGTTGTGACCTATGTCTGGGAAATTGTACTGAAATTGTTATTCCT
>BLSH010430183.1:2224355-2241449 GCA_018402905.1 Glandirana rugosa
CTTTAGTTACCCCTGGGCTTGATCCCTATCCCCATTTATTTGTAGGGCACTTGCCCTAGTTTGAAGATGATTTTAGAACAGTTATATGGCTTCTACCGTTAATTAATACTTTTCAGACACAGTTTGAAGATGAACCACATTCATCTCCATTTTTGCATTTTTTATGTTTTTATTTTTTTAAAAATATTTAAAGTTATTTCCCTGTCCCCATTTTTTTGTAGGGCGCTTGCCCTACCCTTACCCCCATTTTACTTCCTTTTGCAGCCCTCTGGGGCTTTCCAGGACTTTCCTACAGCCATTTTTGTGCCTAAAAGTTCGGGTCCCCATTGATTTCAATGGGGTTCGTTGTCCGTGCGATCGTTCGGGTTCCGTCCGGACCCGGACCCGGACTTTGTCCCGAAGTTCGGACGGACCAGCAGAACCCGAACTTCCAGGTGTTCGCTCAACTCTAGTCAGAAGTTAAATTGTCCATTAAAGATCTCACCAGATGGTCCCTAACAGAAGCACTTGCCGCCTACCTCCTCCATGATACAGACATATCATACAAATACTACAAAAATTCACTTCTAAAACATCTTTTAAATGCTGCCAAAGCATGTATACCAGCACTTTGAAAAAAAAAAGATCCACCTCTTTTTGAATACTGGCAAATAAGAGTATCTGACATTCAACTTATGGAACAACTAACTGCCTCACTCAAGAATCAATCCGAAAAGCATTTTAAAATTTGGATGCCCTGGCTAAGATACTATTTGAAATGTCCTATCACCAGCCTCTGATTCTGCTTTTAACCCCCCCCCCCTTTTTTTTTGTTTTCCCTCCTTTCTTTACCTTACTTCTCCCCAGCCCCTTGCCTTAATTTGACTAATTACCAGGAAAAGGTAAAGACCCTAACAGAGTAATGACCCAGACACAATGGAGAGTTAAAATATATATGTATGTCGATAGCCTTCTTTCTTTTTTGAAGATTGCATACGTTATCTGACTGTTCTCCATGAATTCATCCAATCTTGGCCTGTATGCTCTTACTCCTGAACTGTGTATTGTTTCTGAATGCTGTGTTATTTGCCTTGATATATTGTTACATTAAATAAAGAAAAAAAAATATATATATATATTCTAAAACCTGACACACTTGAGAATAAAATAGTGATAGTTCCAATTTTTTATGTCACACAATATTAGCGCTACTGTGTACAAAACACTACATTTCAGGAAAAAAATGCACTAAAGTTAATTTTAGGGAACATACATGCAATATATTACCCATATTTGGTTAAACATAAAATAGGAGGTTGTGCTGAGTAAATAGATACCCCTAATGTAAGGCCTTAAAATTGTGTGCACACGTGAAATGGTGACAAACTTTGGTACCCTAAATTTTCCATAAAAATGCTTTAAAAACACCTACAAGGTCATCAGTTTAAATTTAACTATGAACTCCAGTTCTGTTTGCCTATTTGGTGCCCACCCTTCTCATACATGAGGAGGTCCCAGGGTCTCTGAATACTTTGTCTGTGTCCTGTATTGTATGATTAAGATAAGTATGATTTTGACTTACCTGTAAAATCTATAATCTGAAGTAAAATACCCTCCACCCTCCCTTCTATTCCTTGTTTGCTCTGTATTGCTTGTTACAAAACTGAGGACTCACAGAGTTTGGTAGGGTTATAGGGAAGGCGCTAAGGCTTTGCCAGTGTCCAATAAACTGAAGGTACTAGCCTATAACTAAGGTTCTATGAATACTTTGCCTATGCCCTGTACTATACTCCAAGATATGCAATGTACAGGCAAGTCAAAATTCCTCTTTTCTCTTGCTTTCGGCATCCAGTGTAATAAGGGTATTGTACCCCCAAACATAGATGGAACCACTCAGATATGACCAAGATTTTAGTTGCAGATCTTATTTTTAAGCATAAACTCCAAAAAAGGGGGACCTCCAGGTACTGCTTACTCAAGAAATGTAGAAATGTATCTTATTTTTATACCGTTGAGATTATAGTCTGTTTCCACCCACCCAGAATATCCACTGGGATGGATGGTGCTGTTGCATTTTATCCAATTATCACAGGTAGGATTTAGGTTATCAACATTTTCAAACACTCGTAACTGTGTTGAGTTATGGTTGTTCTGCTCTACACAGTGACAGAAAAGTCCTAAATTATGAATATTCTTCCATATGGTACAATTAAACTAGTGCATTTGGAGTCTAACATCTTGTCTCTGTGCAACCAGGGCCTTGCAGAAAGTTTTATAATTATGCGCTGTACAGGAAGGAGGTCATGAGTTATTACATTTTCCAGAATCCTCCGAATTGAAATTCACACATTTGTCTCAGACACCAGGCTGTGCTGAAAGGCATACAGAAGCAGAGACCAGTGTCCACTGAGAAAATACTTCAGAGTTAATTGACCCTCACTGTGAAGGCACACATATTAAACATTTAGCCTTTCTCCTACACTGTACTGTTAAAATTTAAAGTTTATTCCAATTTACTCTGCCTTGACTATATCATGGCAGATTTGTACTATGATTTTTACAATGCAGAAAACAGACAGTTTTCCTTTTCACTATTCTATTATTTAAGTTCTCGCTAGTCAATCTTGCAAGCAGTTACACCTACAAAATTATATTGGAGCATTTTTGGACCTTTTTAACCTGTTTATAACCTCTTTGTAATAAATGCAAATGACTATCAGTTAGCTGTTCTATCATATCAGTCATTGGGAAAAATTCAAAAAATGAAACATTCTTGTCTATTTTTTTTTTTTATTATTTCTACAGAGACATTTTTCACATGGCCTTTATTTATCAAGGGTGTGGAAATTTTTAAAAAAAAACTACTTGTCCAAGGGGCTAAATCAGGGTCCCAATCTACTTTTCCTTTATGACAACCTACTTGTACTGATAGCAAAAAATAAATTTAACCAAAACGTAATTTAATAAGGTCTAATTTTTACATAAAAAGTTGTTTCATTTTTACATAAAAAGCCATAATTTACTTAAACATAATGCATTTCTTTTATTTTATTATTTTAATAAAACGGAGACAACTGCCTCATTCAGTTTTAATACTACTGAATGAGACAGTGTTATCGCTAAGGAGTTTTAATGGATTATGTCCCTTTAAACCTTGAAATGGCTTTGCCAGAATGGAAAATATGAAGGGTTGGTGTTTTTCATTAGGCAGAGGTGCTTTTAGGAATGTCTGGGGTTTTCAAAAATGAAAGGGGCTTTATGGCAACTTAAACTCTTAATGTTTTTAACATTGCGCTGTTTATCAGCTACTCACTTCCCTGCCTGTCTCCAGCGTAGCACCCGGGGACTAGAAGGGAGGGGAGAGACCTTGTAATGTGATGAGCACCAATTGGGTGCTCATCAGTAAAGGGGAGTGTTGGGCTCTCCTAACGCTGTAGAGCGTTTAAATAAGACAATGGCCCCAATGAGAAAAAAAAAACATTTCCTCCAGTTACCCTTGCACACAGAAGCACTTGGGTGCTCAGTACAAGCGCATGCTGAGCATTCAAACCTAGTTCTGGTATCCGCTCCGCTCAGGGGCAAAAAAAGAAAAAGAGGACCCTGACGCTTTCTCGCATCAGGGCTAAATGTGCCTAGAACTGCATGTCCCATACGTCGGGTGATATGACTTGCTCAATCCTGGTTATGCTTTTTTAAACCAACTTTCTGGCATAACCGTTATTTAGCGATCTACTCTTATATTTTTTGGATTGTCCCTTAAATTCTTTTTTTGGGGTATTATAATGTTGTAAGATGCATTACATCCCTGCCTGTGGGCTAATCTACCCAAATAGCTGCATATAGCCCCCTTCACCCATGCATGTCTATGGGCTGCTGTCAGGGCTGACCCAAGACATTGTGCTGCCTGGGTCCAAGAATGAAATTCTGCCCCCCACCCCCCCAAAAATAAATCATGCCCACCAAAAGGCCCCACATCCATTATTTTATATCATGATACTTAAAACTAAAATTAAATTTATCAGGAAGTCAGATTTAGATGCAACAACACATTGTCTATATTCAAAATTATATTACATACCATTATGTTTAATTCCAAGGGTAGGGCTAAGGCAGTATAGGGGTGGGCTAGGGTAGTATAGGGGCAGGCTAGGACAGTATATAGATAGGCTAGGGAAGTATAGGGGCAGGCTAGGGTAGTATATAGACAGGCTAGGGTAGTATATGGACAGGCTAGAGTAGTACATAGACAGGCTAGGGTAGTGTATGGACAGGCTAGGGTAGTATATAGACTGGCTAGGATAGTATATGGACAGGCTAGGGTAGTACATAGACAGGCTAGGGTAGTATATGGACAGGCTAGGGTAGTATATGGACAGGCTATGGCAGTATAGGGGCAGGCTAGGGTAGTATAGAGGAAGGCTAGGGTAGTATAGGGGCAGGCTAGGGTAGAATATGGACAGGCTAGGGTAGTATATGGACAGGCTACAGCAGTATATAGACAGGCTAGGGTAGTATATGGACAGGCTACAGCAGTATATAGACAGGCTAGGACAGTATAGGGACGGGCTAGGGTGGTATATAGACAGGCTAGGGCAGTATATAGACAGGTTAGAGCAGTATAGGGATGGGCTAGGGTAGTATAGGGGCAGGTGGTGCAGCCCAGGGGGCAATTGTCATCATGCCACATAAAATTTCTGGAAAATAATATCTTGGTCATCAATTTGCTGGGCAAATAAAAGAGAAGGAGAGGCGGACATGGTTCAATTTGTTGCCCCTCTCAAAGTGCTGCCTGGGTCCAATGGACACACTGGGACCCATGGTAGGGCCGGCCCTGGCTGCTGTACACAGCTCTAGGAGGACATCCAAGAACAAAAATACAGTGTATTCATGCTGCACGGGTAAATGCACCCATGTGCATGTAGCCCAAAAATAAAGTAATTTGAAGGGGTTAAGGCAAATGTGGTGTACACCACTTTGTGGACTTATCTCTTTTATTTACTATTTACATGTTTACTGAGCAGCAGAAGTACAGCTATCACTATACCCCCAGTGTGCTGTATCTATGACCCCAAAGGTCCATTGTAAGAGTGTCAGCAGTGAAGTGATAGCCATATTCCCGGAGCTCAGTTAAATTTAAATTGTAAATAAAAGAGGTAAGTTTGTGCATTGATATGCACCTTGTTGGACCTAACCCTATATAAGCCAGCAGATTTTTTAAAGTATTGCAAATGCTGGAGTTCTACTTTAAGATGCTTCTGTGGTGCTATCACATCCTGAACATATATGTTTTTTTTTCTTTTTTTTCCATCCATTTTTTTCCATTTTTCTTATCTTTCTTCATCATCAACTTCTCTGCTCAATTAGATTATGTTGCTCCTCATGTTCGAAGTCCATGATGCTGCTGTGCTGCTCCTGAAACTGCAGATAAAAAATGATGAAAGTGTCTTTAATTTTCTTTACCCTGCATCATCATCATTAGCCTTCTTGCCTAGTTGTTTGCACTCGCAGGGCAGGGGAAAATCAAGAATTCTGTTTTGTCTTGTTTTCCTTAACCTTTAGCTTTTCATCCCAGTTTGTTCAGGATGTTGCTGCTATGCCCCTTAATTTAGCCCAGTGCTAGTGACAAAACTGTTTTCATCAATACCATTAATATGTAGAACATTCACAGATGTCTGTTTGGATGAGCCAGGGTTAAAACATCAGAACCCAGTAAAAGACAATTTTCTTCTGTTTTTTTTCCCCCTAGCTATATAACTCATCATTAAAACTTGCATTGATGTATACGTTGTCATGTTGTTTGATCCTTGATAAATTAAAAAATAAGGGGATACAGCCAATGTCACTAATTGCTCTTAAAACGTTGTATTATCTAACTGCACTCTCAATAATTTTCTTTTGGGATTAATAAAGTATCCTGAATAAAATCCAGTCTCTGTGTGCTGTTTTTCTTTTCAACAGTGTGATAACTTTCTCTATGCTTTTAACTTGCTTTAAAGGCAATTTTTATTTAATACCAACAGTTCTGGCAGTCTGACAAAGTGGGTCTTATTTATTAAAACTACTGAATATCAGCACATAATTAAGGTTTTTATCCATAGCGACCAGTCATAAGGCTTGTTTCATAATTTTATAAAATAAAATCTAAACCCTGATCTGTTGAGCTTTGCAATAACTGCACTTTGTTGCCATTTCCTTTCCCAGTTTTAATGATTAAGCCCAATCATTGACTTAAAGAGGACGTAAACCCTGATGGGTTTTACTTCCCCTGTATTACCCTGCTATGTAAAATCATAATGGGCTAGTATTCATCGCATATTAGCCCATTATGTGGCACTTACCTGCACTGGAAGCCCGCAATGTCCCCGCTCCAGGCCGCATCCATCTTCTGCCACTCTTCTTCTGCGATCTCCGGCTCTGTGACTGGCCGGAGTCGCATGACATCACTCCCATGCATGCACGCGGGAGCTGCCAATCGCGGCACAATCTCAGTGAAGCAACAGCACAGAGGCCGTTTCTTCACTGCGCACGTGCCTGATGATGTAGGCACATCACAGTACACAGTATATCTCCTAAACCATGCAGGTTTAAGAGATATGCAGGAGATATGCTTATTATATAGGCTTACCTGTAGGTTAAAGTGGTTATCAAGGGTTGACAACCACTTTAAATGATCACATAACCTCAAAACACCATACGTTTAAAGCATGGCAAAAGTTTGAAGTTTCCTACCAATTTACTATACATCTTTATTCTAGTACAGCAAATGGCTGATGCCAATAGGGCATGTGCACATAAAGGTTTTTATAGGATACATGGGTAGCTTAAGATCTATAGTTAGAGGGATGAATGGACCCCTTGGTCATTTTCAATTTGGGACCTTCTTAACCAGCATGTGAAAAACTGTTATTTTCTGTTTAAACTATGTAAAGAATGTTTAATAAGTCTTCCAAAATCATGCATTTGCTGCTCAACCCATATTCAGATTACTTATTCTAAGCGTGTGCAATCCCATTTAGATTTATCAACAACTATGTAGTGTGTGAGCCAACCTAATTCAATGTTCTACCTAATCATGTAAGAGACAATAGAGAATTAAAGCACATGTGGCCAACTGTAGAGATAGAAAGTTGGTCTTATTCAATTATTATGTATTGTGAAAGGCATGGTTTTAGGTTTGTGTTTATTATAGCTTTCTTGATTTTCTGTATGTTATAAATGTCTTCTACAACACAAGAACAGGATATACTGAACACTTTAAATTTTATTTTATGCTCACTTAAATCGCAAATGTATGTTTTGTCTTTCAGTTTTTTTTTAAGCACTCTTGGTTAAATATGCAAGCCTTGTCATGTGTAGATGAAGGTTGGTTTTATGTAATGATCTTGATTTAAGTAGCAAACTGTTCAGATCGGTAGGTTGAGAGAAGATAAAATGTTCAAGTTAAGGATCACATCTGTTTTCTCAAAAATATTTTTTGTGAGAGTGCATGTTGTGCCTATGATGCTTATACCAGATGGTGAGCTAGAAAGAGGAAATATTTAAACTTGCTGTCAGGCTTTTTATCTTTGATCCTGACTCTAAAATCAGTTTTCTGCAAATAATTATGTGTAATACAATCACCTAAATAGACCTTTGTTAAATGTGTGACATTTTAAGACCAGTAAATATATGAAAGTTCTAAACAAATGCATAAACTGTTGCTTAAGAAATGTGTGTTCTTTGGATTTCTAACTACAACCAGTAGTATAAGTTATCATGTTGATTGATCCTTGGTAAATTAAACAATAAGGGGAGGGATACAACCAATAACCAGATTCTGTCACTAATTGCTGTTAAAGCGTTGTATTATCCAACTGTACTTTCAATAATTTCCCTCTGGGATTAATAAATTATTCTGAATAAAATTGTGTCACAAACAGCCTAGTCTAATGCTAGCTGTCCTGTTGCAAATTGTGGGTAGTGATGCCAATGATCTGATCATTGCCAGAAACAACTGGGTATTCTTGGCTACAGAGAATCCAAGGTCAGCCAAAGAGATTTTAAAATTTAAAGACTAGAACCCTTGTTGTTTTTTTTTTTTTTGTTTTTTTGTTTTTACTGCTACCTGGTGCCCTATTAGAGAGGTTTTCCCTCAATGTCATGGTGATAATGGTTTCATCAAACAGGATGTAAAGGATATCTGCAACATATACAGAGACATCAGCAAAAGGTGACCAGAATTATCAACTTTTCCTTCTCCTTGATGAAAATAATTTTTATTTCTGTCTGTGTTCCTGTTGGAAATTTTCCCTCACTTTCTGTCTTGTGAAACCATTGTCTCAGGGATGGGCAAATCTCTTGAATGGAGCCTTGGATAGTAGCAAAACTTGGCAGAAGTTCTAATTTTTCCCCACTCTATCCAAACCTAAAATTGTTTGGCTGGGCATACAAATAGCTTAGGACATGGGTCAATGGACGTCCTCCCCTTTGGCTCGTGCTGGGGCGTGAGTGTGCCCGCGGGTCGGGTGGACCCAATATCTGCCCGAGACCCACAATCTCCTCACAGAGAGCCGGAACGGGGAACCGCCGATGTAAACATGGAGGTTCCCCGTTCTGTGAGGGAGGGCATGTCACATCTACTGATCCCTGTCACTGGGATCAGTTAGATCTGTCATGCCCCTGTCAACCCCGCCCCCCCACAGTTAGAACACACCCAGGGAACACATTTAACCCCTTCACTGCCCCCTTAGTGTTAACTCCTTCACTGCCAATGACATTTATACAGTAATCAGTGTCTATTTTTAGATCTCATCACTGTATAAATGTCATTGGTCCCAAAAAAGTGTCAAAAACGTACGACATGTCCGCAGCAATATCGCAGTCCCAATAAAAATCGCATATCACCGCCATTACCAGTAAAAAAATAAAAATAAATAAAAACGCCATAAATCAGTGTTCATAGTTTGTGGACGCTATAACTTTTGCGCAACAAAATCAATATACGCCGATTGCAATTTTTTTTACCAAAAATATGTAGAAGAATATATATCGGTATAAACTGATGAATAAATTTGTTTTTCTATTTTTATTTTTGGATCTTTATTATAAAGTAAAAAATATTGTTCTTTTTTCAAAATCGTCGCTCTTTATTCGTTTATAGCGCAAAAAATAAAAACCGCAGAGGTGATCAAGTACCATCAAAAGAAAGCTCTATTTGTGGGAAAAAAGGACGCTAATTTTGTTTGGGTACAACGCCACATGACTGCGCAATTGTCATTCAAATAGTGACATCGCTGAAAACTGAAATTGGTCCGGGCAGGAGGGGGGTTTAAGTGCCCAGTAAGGGAGTGGTTAACTGAGCCAGTTCCTCTGCTACCTGTCTCCAGAAATCCTAATAGATTTAGCAATTTCCTCCTCTTTCTGTGCATTGGCAGCATTAATAATGTGTTTGGCCTCCTTTTGTCTATTTGTATACTCTTCTCTATCAGCTACGCCTCCTGTTTCCTTGATTCTTCTAAATGCTGATTTTATTCTCCTTACCTCTTTAGTGAACCATATTGTTTTTTTCCTTCCGTTTCATACTAACCTGCCTGACATATTATCTAGTTGCCTCCAGGGTGGTAGACTTTAACCTCCTTGTTTTCACTGCAAATAGCGGAGCCACACTCAGGATTGCATCGCTGGATCCAAGGCTGGGTTACTTACCTTGTCCCCTGGATCCAGTGATGTCCCCCTGCTGTGTCTGCGGGCTGTCTTTCGCCCAATGCCTGTGTGATGCCAGGCTCCGTTCCCTGCGAGCGTAGCGTTACACGGAGGCGGAGCCTGGCAGCAAATTCAAAAAGTGAAACACACATAACAAATACAGTACACTGTAATCTGTAAGATTACATTACTATATCAAATCATTTCACATCCCTTTTGTCCCCAGTACTTTGTCCAGTGCACTGCATGCACTTTTATATTATATATGCCATTCTTTCTACCTTGAAACTTGAGAACGTCCATGGCATAAAAATGTGTCCCTTTACGTCAAAAACACTTTTTGATCAGCTAGAAAACACCGATAGTAAATAAGAATCATTTGCAGAATTGAGTGATACTGATTTTTGGGGAAATTTATCATCAGAAACTGAAAGTGACGACAGCGACAATTCTGCAACTGAGCAAATTTCAGTGTTTTGGACTAGATTACATTACTGAATCATTTTTTATTGTTATATTATTAATAATTATTTATAATTATTTATTATATTATCATTTTTTTTCATATATATTATAATTTATGATTTCGTTATTTCAAACTTTATCATACCCGGGATGTCTACTAGACTCTTGTCTTAAGTGAGTTATTCCTAAGAATTACAGGCCTATAAAACACCAAATTTCTATGTGAAAAAATGTACCGCTTTGAGACGCAAAAATCTGTCATAATCATACCACCAGGGGGGTTAACAGGACCCACTGATTACTTACTCTCGTCGTTTTACTCCAACCTTTCAATTCGTTTTTTAGGAATTTCCCCATGTTAGCAAAATTTTTTCTCTTGAAAACAAAAACTTTTGTTTTTTTTATGATTTTTCAGTTCTTGTTTTAATATCAAACCAAAGACATTTGTTATCACTAGAACCCAAATTTTCTCCCACCTCAACATCAGACAGTCGATCCCCATTTAAGAAGAGAAAAACCTGTGCCACCAGAATCTAATGGGTATTTCTGGCCCTGGTAGGTGCAACCACAGAAAGTACAATATGAATACAAAATCAAAAATAAAATATAAAAAATAAAAAGTAAGGGGAACAGCTGCTATCCTATTTTTGATTGCCTCAAAATATACCATGTGATGAGAAAGGACAGTACTAATCCCTAACCTGTACAAACATGCAAAAAAATAAATAATAATAATATATAAAAAAAAATATATATATATATACAGTATCTCACAAAAGTGAGTAAACCCTTACATTTTTATAAAGATTTTATTATATCTTTTCATGTGACAACACTGAAGAAATGACACTTTGCTACAGTGTAAAGTAGTGAGTGTACAGCTTGTATAACAGTGTAAATTTGCTGTCCCCTCAAAATAATTCAGCACACAGCCGTTAATGTCTAAACCGCTGGCAACAAAAGTGAGTACACCCCCTAAGGGAAAATGTACAATTTGAGCCCGTTAGCCATTTTCCCTCCCCGGTATCATGTGACTTGTTAGAGTTACAAGGTCTCAGGTGTGAATGGGGAGTAGGTGTGTTAAATTTGGTGTTATTGCTCTTACTCTCTCATACTGGTCACTGGAAGTTCAACATGGCACCTCGTGGCAAAGAACTCACTAAGGATCTGCAAAAAAGAATTGTTGCTCTACATAAAGATGGCCTAGGCTATAAGAATATTTACCCTGAAACTGAGCTGCAGCATGGTTGCCAAGACCACACAGTGGTTTAACCACTTCAGCCTGAAAGGATTTCCCACATTAGGACCAGAACACTTTTTGCGATTCCGCACTGCGTCACTTTAATTGACAATTGCACGGTTGTGCGGCGTTGTACCCAAACTAAATTTGCGTCCTTTCTTTCCAACAAATAGAGCTTTCTTTTGGTGGTATTTGATCACCCCTGTGTCACTTCTGATCACTGCTATAAATAAAAAAAGCGACAATTTTGAAAAAAAAAAAACAATATTTTTTTACTTTTTGCTATAATACATGTCCAAAACAATATATAAAAAAAACTACTTTATTCATCAGTTTTGGCCAATATATATACTTCTACATATTTATGGTAAAAAAAAAATTGCAATAGGTGTTTCTTGATTGGTTTGCGCAAAAGGTGCCGCGTTTACAAACCGTGAGAATTAATTTATGGTGTTTTTACTATTTATTTTTTTTACTGGTAATGTCGGCGATCTGCGATTTTTATCAGGACTGCGATATTGCGGCAGACATGTCGGACATTTTTGACACTTTTTTGGGACCAATGTCATTTATACAGCGATCAGATCTAAAAATAGCCACTGATTGCTGTATAAATGTCACTGGCAGAGAAGGGGTTAACCTGCAGGGGGTGATCTAGAGGTTAACTGTGTTCCCTGTGTGTGTTCTAACTGTATGGGGGCTGGGCTGCCAGGGTCATGACAGATCTAACTGATCCTGAGTACAGGGATCAGTAGATCTCTCATGTCCCCCTCAGAGAGCGGAGAACCGCCGTGTTTACATCGGCAGTTCCCCATTCTGGCTCTCTCACCAGCGATCGCGGGTTTCCTGTGGATATCGAGTTTGCCTGACCCGCGGTCCCACTCACGAAGCGCGTGGCGGGCACGCCCGCTACTCACACATGCACCGATCGCCGTTTACAAATGGCGATTCGTGGGAACGTGCCACTTTGCCGCTGTCTATGTACTATATGCGGTCTGCAAGTGGTTAACAGGACAGGTTCCACTCAGAACAGGCCTCGCCATGGTCGACCAAAGAAGTTAAGTGCACATGCTCAGCATCATATCCAGAGGTTGTCTTTGCGAAGTAGACATATGATTACTGCCAGCATTGCTGCAGAGGTTGAAGGGGTGGGGGTCAGCCTGTCAGTGCTCAGACATTATGCCGCACACTGCATCAAATTGGTCTGCATGGCTGTCGTCCCCGAAGGAAGCCTTTTCTAAAGATGATGCACAAGAAAGCCCGCAAACAGTTTGCTGAAGACAAGCAGACTAAGAACAGGGATTACTGGAACCATGTCCTCTGGCCTGATGAGACCAAGATAAACTTATTTGGTTCAAATGGTGTCAAGTGTGTGTGGGGGCAACCAGGTGAGGAGTACAAAGACAAGTGTGTCTTGCCTACAGTCAAGTACTGTGACATACTGAAACAGAGCATGATCCCCTCCCTTCAGAGACTGGGCCGCAGGGCAGTATTCCAACATGTTAACGACCCCAAACAGACCCCCAAGACGACCACTGCCTTGCTAAAGAAGCTGAGAGTAAAGGTGATGGACTGACCAAGCATGTCTCCAGACCTAAACCCTATTGAGCATCTGTGGGGAATCCTCAAATGGAAGGTGGAGGAGCGCAAGGTCTCTAACATCCACCAGCTCCGTGATGTGGTCATGGAGGAGTGGAAGAGGACTCCAATGGCAACCTGTGAAGCTCTGATGAACTCCATGCCCAAGAGGGTTAAGGCAGTTCTGGAAAATAATGGTGGCCACACAAAATATTCACACTTTGGGCCCAATTTGGACATTTTCACTTAGGGGTGTACTCACTTTTGCTGCCATCAGTTTAGACATTAATGGCTGTGTGTTGAATTATTTTGAGGGGACAGCAAATTTACACTGTTATACAAGCTGTACACTCACTACTTTATATATTGTAGCAAAGTGTAATTTCTTCAGTGCTGTCACATGAAAAGATAGAATAAAATATTTACAAAAATGTGAGGGGTGTACTTACTTTTGTGAGATACTGTATATGTATATAACCTATACTATATGCAATGTATCTAATTCAGTATCACTTATTTCATGTACAAATATTCATAAAAAAAAACAGCATGCTACAATGAAGTGCCATTGCCTTGTGCTTAAAGAAAAACAAAGTGCATAAAAAAAGTGTCCAACTTTAAAGTCCAAATATTTCATGCCAAAGTAATAAATATTGAATCCCACAAGCCACTGATATACTGTATGTGCTTTTCTGCAGTAATTAAACTGGTTGCAGCAACAAACACCTCTGTGCTCCGCCACCAGTCTCACTAAAATGACCTCACCAAAACAAGTTGCTGTAGGTGTCCCCATGACCACCATAATCGCATACAAGAGGAAGAAAGAGGAAATTTCCTCTTTCTTTCCCCTCTATGTGATTATGCTGGTTATGGGGACACCTACTGTCTGAGTACCTGTGGGAGCATTAAACAGCAGATGTGGAGTGTTCATTGTTTTTGAGGTGAAAAGCGCTTGAGCTGGTTTATAATCTGATCACCAACTTGCTCTGTGAGTTCATTTTAGTGAGAATGGTGACGGAGCACACAAGGTGTTTGTTGCTGCACTTCGTTGGATTTAAATAAGAAGTTTAATCACTGTCAAAAAGCACATCTATCTGTGGCTTGCGGCATTTGACATTTATTACCTTGGCATGAAATATATGCATGATATATAGATACTTTTGTATGCACTTTTTTATGCACATTGTTTTTCTTTAAGCACAAGTGACTGGCAATTTATTGTAATGTGCTCTTTTGTTTTTTTTTATTAATATTTGCACATGAAATAAGAGATATTGAATTAGATACATTGCACAAAGTATAGGTTTTATATACAGTATATATATACTGCATGTTTGCACAGGTTCTGGATTAGTGCTGTCCTCTCTCATCACATAGTCGATCCCCATTTGTCAGTACTAGGTCTAGTATATGATCATCTCGAGATGGGCTGTTTACCAACTGTTTTAGCAAAACCCCATTCAGTGCTTCCATTACATACCTGCTCCTGTTTGTAATAGCAGTTTGAGAATTCCAGTTAATGTCAGGCATGTTGAAGTCATCCATAATCAAAACCTCTCCCTTCATTGCCATTTGAGTTATCTCATCAATCAACAATCATCAACCAAGTTATCATAATCTTCAGTCTGTTCTGGGGGTCTGTATACTACACCTAAGGGAAGATCCCTCTCTGGTTGGAAGGCAGACCCAGAGGGTTTCAAGTATGACATATGTTTTTTGAATTAGTGTTAAGCTATTTTTGACATATACGGCACCTCCACCGCCCCTCTTCCACACTCTGTCGTTCCTGTATAGTGTGTACCCTGGTATACTTATTTCCCAGTCATTTGAATCCTTGAACCATGTCTCTGTAATTGCAACAAGGTCCAAGTTGTCCCTAGACATAAGAACTGTCAGCTCACAAAGCTTGTTGCCTGACCTACAGGCATTAGTGCACATGACATGACAAACACTAATATCAACTGCTTTCTTTTTAGCACCAGAAACTTTAACAGAAGTGACCACCCCATCAGCCCAGTCCTTAGCGACACAAACTCTCACATTTGTTTCAATCTGCTAGGGACAGAAATGCTTCTCATCAAGTACATTTCTTTTTTAAATGCATGTCCAAAAACTCCTAAATTCCATACTAAGAAGCTCAGTGTCCTTGTGTGAGGGATGCAGACCACTTTTTTTTTACAGCTCAATGTCAGACCACCTGATAGCATCATGACTAACATAACATAACCAAAAGCTTTAGCTTTGCACCAATCCTTAACCAAACATTAAACTCTGCTATGGGGGGGCGTGGCTTGGACTCGATGGAAGCTGGACGTATGCTGGGAGAGCTCTGATCTCCCAGCCACAATCTACATCCATCCCACCTTTCCAGGGATGGGTGAGCTACCGAAACCATCATAAATAGTTCCCCTGTACCTCTCTCTACACCCCGGACCGCATATCCTACCGATCTGCGCACGCCTTCCGCGGCGCCAAAAATCGAGGCCGCGGCTTCATTTGCGGCCTAGGTCGCGGCTCCTTCATTCCTCCATCTAGCCGCCTCCTTGAGCCCCCGGACCACGAAACAAGACCTCTGGCAAGCCCCCCTTCCCCCCCTGCAGATCGGGCCTTAAATCATTCCGACCCCATCCGGAAGATCGGGAAGCCCGCAAATTTAGCCCGCGGCTTCACCCGCGACTAGGCCGCGGCCACCTGAAAGACTGCCCTGACCCCATAGGCCTCCACAATAGCTGACCAGGCTCCATTGGGGACCAAAAACACCCCCCCCATCTCCCACTGCGGGCTGAACAGCGCTTTGGGACCCCTGCTGCAGGAGGCCTGGACCTGGAGAGACAGCCAACCCACTAAAAGGCTATTGTTCCTTTCTGGCCAAACTTCAATGAAGATGACAACATAATCTAGGGCCGGTGGCACCGCGGGGAGAGCAGCGCCTTCCTTTTCTGGGGAACCTACCCTCTATTAGACTCTGTGATGGGCAAAATTGGCCGCCAACTACCCTTTTCCAACGCCCCATATTCTCAACCGGGCCGCAATTTACCTGACCTCTTCCGCTCGCAACCCCCCTCTGCTCCTGAGCCTTCTACATCGCACTCCTCACCATCCACCATGGCCCGCAGGCAGTCCGAAGGCACCCAGAAGAACAAACAACTTGTGGACCAAGAAACTTTGCTCACCCTTATTAATCAGATGCCTAAGGTCATGGACCTTCAATCCCTAGCTGCTGACATCAAGGGAGCACTGTCGGACGCCGTGTCCGACCTCAAAGACGAACTCAGGGGAGTCAATGATAGACTTGAGGAAGTCGAAAGAGCTGCCGGCCGTCACGATGCCGACATCCAAGAACTCCAACAACACGGCGCCCGGTATCATCTTCACCTCATAGACATGCAGAGGAAACTCGAAGATCTCGACAACAGAGGACGCAGGAGGAACCTTCGCATTCGAGGGGTCCCCGAAAGCATCGAACATGACCAGATCCCTCTTGCCTTACAGTCTCTGGTCAACAATATCCTGGAAAGGCCTCAAGACGCGCCGGTGGAATTCAAGCGGGCTCACAGAGCTCTTCGACCCAGAGGGAGGGAGGGGGACCCACCGAGAGACATTATCTGCTGCTTCATGGACTACAAACTGAAGGAAGAAGTTGCAATACGTGCTCGCGACCAACAGGAAATCTTACTAAACGGAGCGGAAATCAAAATATTCCAGGATCTATCCCAGATTACACTTAATCACAGAAGAGCTCTGCGCCCTATACTGGCAGCACTTAGAGAGAGGTGCTTAGTTTACAAATGGCGATTTCCTTTTGGGCTTTCCGTTACCGTTCAAGGCCGCACCTTTGTTCTGCAGACTCCTGCCGATCTCCCTCACTTCTTTGAACACGTCAATAAGTATAACTGCACAAGTTTCTTCACTCCCTCTAGCCGTCCTCAGACGTCTTGTTTCCACGCCGGAACTTGCCATTGCCTTTCGGGTTTTCCTTTAGCGGTAAACATTTGATTCGTGGAGAGAGATTCACGACGGTCATATCCCGCGTCTCGAGAAGACACTAATTCACATTAGACCCTATCTAGGACCTTATAAAACTAAAGGCGAGGCAAATCATTCTAAAGGACAACCAGCGCTCGTGCATAACGTTGAAGAAGGAAGTCAAA
>BLSH010430183.1:2255592-2280533 GCA_018402905.1 Glandirana rugosa
ATTCAACTAGGGCAGTGCCAGCTCAGTGCAAAGCTCAGTGCTGAGTGTCTCCTGAGGCTATTTGCAAGTCAGCAATATGGTCCTCCCAGGAAACACCTTTATTACACTTTAGGGGAACCCGGCTCACGACAGTAAAATTTGGAAAATTCATGGTGCATAATTGCGCTTCTGATCATTACAAAATTTTTCTTGCACCCTCCCATATGGCGAGTTAGGTCCCATGTGTATGCTGCCATGATGCACCAGGAAAACGGAAAATTGTATACTCACCTTTCCGTAATTTTCCTTTCCTGGTGCATCTTCATGGCAGCATACAGATTCCCGCCCAAATTGGTGAGAGTTACAGAGAATGCGGTGAGCCGGGTCTGTCTTTGATTTATAGTTAACCAGTCCTATCATGTTGTGGGGGCGGAGCCACAACCCATGTGTATGCTGCCATGAAGATGCACCAGGAAAGGAAAATTACGGAAAGGTGAGTATACAATTTTCCGTTTTAATTATACTTGACTGTTTGGCATTGCCTTTAAAGTCCCGCTAGAACTTTCCTATTTTGTATATTTACAAATATTCAACAGGTATCAAGCTACTGTATTTTTCCTACAAATGCTGTATTTTTCCTACTGCCATTCAAAGCCATCTCAGCAAAATATAAGGCTGCTCATAAATATATGAGTATTTTCAATTTAAACCTAATCTCTAAGATTTCATATTTTGTCATTTGGCAGGTGCAACTCAGATTAGGAAGTAATGGTTATATTGTACCCTGGTTTTTCAAATGTCACATCCTTAAATAGACCTTTGGATTAATGAAAAGAAAAAGAACAGGGTATAATCTACTGTCAACTGTATGTAGAAGCATAATAAAGAAGGCTGATTTTACATAAGGCAACCACGAATGAGACTATTATACTGCTTTCAACAAAAAGCCATGTTCTATATGATGTGAAAACTACCAATAATAACAGCCTTAATTTAGCTTTGCTTCCCATTTACAGTAATAGAAGGTCACTTGCCACCATTCTCTCCAAGAAAAACCAGATTCAGCAATAACATTTAAAATCGTGACTATTTCACACTGGACTAGATCTTGCTGTTCAGTATTCAACAGAGATAATTGTCCCTGTCTTATTACTATGGTCAATATACTGTGCACATGTAATCACCACAAGGGCAGATTACAAAAATGTAGAAAAGAAAACCTGCACTAGGGTGCAGTTGTTGTCGGCAGTAACTATTTAGACTTCATCTGTCAAAAGAAAACTTTTTTTGTCTGTGTGGTATTGTGGAGTGGTCTCCACCTCTCACAGAAGACTACATCTTTATGGAAGACCAGCAAGGGCTAATAACTATTTGTGCTCAAGTTAGTAGTGCTTTTTTTACATTTGCAAGAGAAATGTTTACATCCTAACATTTACATCCTAATATTGTTCGATGCCTTTCTAGATCTGTCAAATTGGATACACATTATACAATTTTTGTTGTTCAATTTCCTTTAAATTTACCAACTATGTAGTGCAAGAGTCTACCTGATTGCATAGAAATTGAAAGTGTTTAGGTTTGACCTCATATTATATGGTTTTGGTAAATCTAAAGGAAAAAAATTGAAAGAAAATTGTATAGTGTGTAGCCAGCTTTACAACAGTTGTTTATGTAATCCACTCATTTTTATAACACTGGCAATTTTACTAAAGCAATTTTAAGAGAACCTTGAGCCATTGACATTACTCTTTACACCCAAAGGAGCTCACGATCCAATGCCCCTGCCACAGTCGTATACACCTAATTTGGGTGAAAGCCATATAAACACTTGGGAAAAAACCCCGCACAGCCAACAAGAGAATGTACAGACACAATATTGATAGAGAATTTGCAGTTATCATTATAGGACCATAGAATCTCAGGTAGTGCTAGTCACTTAGCCACTATGTGTTTACGGATCTGACTACACTTGCACACATTTAAGGAATTTGCGGGCATGTGGTCCAGTGCATAATTAAACCATTATACCAAAGGGTGCTAAGGATTAATAGGATAACACGTAGGTTGAAATACATTAATTAGAACAAAGAAAATTGGCTGTGCAGAAGGAATAAAACTGGGTGAGAAAAATCCATGCACTATTAACAGTTGTAAGCCAGCTGGCTGAATGAAAAAAAAACTGAGGAGCTCATGAGGAGATTGCTGTACTAACGCTACAATGTTAGTACAGCGATCTCCCCGGTGACCTAATGTGTTCTGACAGGGGGAATGCCCCTCCACCAGAACACACCAGTCAGCGCTCGCAGCCATTGGTGTGAGCGTTGATCAGATGCTGATCACCTGCTGTTTTTTCAGCATGCCTGATCAACTTTCTGGACATTGGGTCGGCTTCTGTTGTACAGGCTGCTGTCCACATGGGTCAAATGTTGTCTGGTTTCTGTTGAAGTGGCCAATATTCGGCCCATGTATACCAGGCTTTAGGTTGCTGAAGACAGTTCAATTTAAAAAAAAATACAAAATGGCAGGAATGAGTGCCTCAACTAGATACAGGGTGGTCTTACTACACCAGCAAGGTATCACACAAGCAAACATTTCAAGGAAGACAGCTGTGCTTTCCAAGCTCTTCTTCAGAAGCCAAAAGAAACAATACCAAGTAGACATGTGTGGTTCGTTTAGTTCCGAATTAAAATTTGGACAAAATTTCGTTTTTTGGAAATTCGGATGTTGCTAAACTACAATAGTACTGAATTTAAATGAATCCGAAATAGGAATTTGAATAATTTTTGAATCATTTTCAAATACTTTTTGAATTTGAATCGTTTTCAAATTTGAATCCAAAAAGTTTTCAAATTCGAATAGTTTTCAAATTGGAATTCGAAAAGTCCTCGAATTTGAATAGTTTTCCAATTTCCAAAGAGAACAAAATAGAATAGAAAACAAAGGAATAGAACAGAAAAACAACAATAGACTAGAAAAGAATATAACAAAAAACAAAAGAATATAATACAACAGAGTAAAACAGCTCTGTTCCACTCCACCACATTATATTCTTTCATTTTCTGTTATATTCCCCTCTATTGTATTCTATCTTTTTCCATTCTATTCCTCCACTTTCCACTCCACCCTATTCTCCTTGGAAATTGCAAAATTTTCGAATTTGAAAATACTTTTCAAAGCGATTCGAAAACGAACAGCAAAACAAATTCCGAAAACAAATTAAACAAATCTAACTAAATTAATTTATGTAAATAGCGAGTGGAAACAAAACTAAACTAAACAAATTTTTTCGCTCTGCACATGTCTAATACTGAGGACACATTGGTTGGCCAAGGAAACTTAGTACAGGAGATAAAGGGCACATCATTCTGACTTTCCTTCGGAATAGGAAGTTGAACAGTGGCACCATTAGTTCAGACTTGGTTAAAGTTCCAAAGGAATCATGGTACACCCATCTACAGTCCAGAGTAGAGTTGAGCGAGCCCGAACTGTAAAGTTTGGGTCCGTACCAAACTTTGGGGTGTCCGTGACCCGAACCCGGACATTTGAAAAAAAAGTTTGGGTTTGGGTATTTGATCACGCATGTTGAATAGCTGCAGGGCAGCCAATCAACAAGCGTTTCACTGGTTTGCCCTTAGAAGCCATCACAGCCATGCCTACTAATGGCATGGCTGTGATTGGCCAGTGCATCATGTGACCCAGCCTCTTTATAAGCTGGAGTCACTTAGTGCTGCATGTCACATGCTCTCTGGCTAGTGTAGGGAGAGGATGCTGCCGGCTCTGTGAGGGACAGATTGCAGATATAATAACATCTCATCCTGCATTACAGAACAATCTGATTGTGGACTAGGTAGAGATTACTACTACTACTGCTTTTAGGGACAGATTGCAGATCTAATAACATCTCATCCTGCATTACAGAACGATCTGACTGGACTAGGTAGAGACTATTGCTTAGAGGGACAGATTATTGTTCTAAAATCATTGCCTACTCCTATAGGGTCAGGTTCCTGCTGTTGCTGTAAGGGACAGATTATTGTTCTAAAATCATCGCCTACTCCTATAGGGTCAGGTTCCTGCTGTTGCTGTAAGGGACAGATTATTGTTCTAAAATCATTTTACTTCCTTTTGCAGCCCTCTAGCACTTTCCAGGACATTTTTACAGTCATTTTTGTGCCGAAAAGTTCGGGTCCCCATTGACTTCAATGGGGTTCGGGGGAAAGTTTGGGTCAAGTTCAGTACCGAACCCAAACTTTTTTGCGAAGTTCGGCCAAACCCAGCGAACCTGAACATCCAGGTGTTCGCTCAACTCTAGTCCAGAGGAGTCTGGTCAGAAGTGGCCACCATGGAAGACTTGCAGCTAAAAAGCTATACGCCAAATATTAAAACATGACCAAAGTGTGGGCAGAAAGGCAACAGGTGTTCCTGACTGACGAGTCCAAATGTGAAATGTTTGGCTATAACAGAAGGCCTGGGGAGCGGTACAAGAATAAATGTCTGCAGGCAACAGTGAAGTAGGATGGAGGGTCCTTGCATGTTTGGGGCTGGATTTCTGCACATAGAGTTGGGCATTTAGTCAAAATAAAAGAGCTCCTTAAAGATGCAGGCAGATACATATACATCAGACAATACCACCCCAGAGGTGTCTGATCCCAAATTTATTCTGCAACAGGGCAATGACCCCCAACAATACAGCCAAAGTCTTAAAGAACTATCTACAGCAAAAAAAAAAAAAAGAAGAGAGGTCCTGGTAGAGATGGTATAGCCTGTACAGTGACGTGATCTCAACACCAATGAGTCTGTAAGGGATTACATGAAGAGACAGAAGCAAATGAAATACGCAGAAGATCTTTTTTTTTTTTTAGTTCTCCTGGAAGATTGAAAAAAACATACCTGTGAATTTCTCCAACAAATTGTGCCCAAGTGTACCTAGGTAATTGGCGCAGTTTTAAAGGCAAAGTGTAGGCACCAGATATTGATTTGATTTAGGTTTTTCTTTTTATGCATTATGTAGGTGGTTTGATAAAAGAAAACTATTTATTGCAATATTTTAAAAGGATCCTGACTTTACAGCATTTTTTCACAACTAACTCAAACGTTTGTACATTTTGACTATGCTGTGTACTGTGTGTGTATTTTCCACAGAATTAAAGCATAACATTGTTGTGGCTTTTACAATATATTAACAACATATAGAAAGAAGTGGGAGAGACAAGAGCCACTTAAAAACAAAACATGGTTTCTGCTTGCAAGGTTCTCATAATAATTCTAAAAATAGGAATCATCTACTGTTAAATCTGACCTATTATCTAATTCTGCTTGACTGAATCACAGACAACTCTTAATTATTCTGATGAAACCCAGGTTTCTGGAAAAGCTATTCTGTTGAGAACACTGCAGACATTAAACAATCTTATTTCATTATCCTCTTATCCACAAATCTGTTTTTGAATGATGGATTCGGGAATGTAAAATCAAAAAGGTTTATGAAAAGGTCAACTTCATGTATAAAAAAGAAAAAAGGTTGCTCAGGCCTTGTTAAACTAAAAATGCAGCTCTCACTGCAATATTCACCTCCTCTGTAGCGCTGTCCCAAATAGACTCCAATGTCCAGTGCCAGTCCCCTTCTACGTTGCATCATGCAACCGACTTCCTAGCCTAGGACGTTAAGGACACAGAACCTAGAGGTGCATAATGAAGCTGCTCTGGGCTTACTAGAGAATGGTGCATGAACAATGCCACATCATTAAAAGGTGCTTTTATCTATACCATTTAGGATCATCCAGTGGAGGCATAGAAAAGGCGAATGTCATAATAACCAAAAGCCGGCACACAATCACTCCTTCTTATGAAATTTATTTCACACTATAGCAGTAACAACATCTTCAATACTGACGCGTTTCAGCCAAAGCCTTCCTCATAGCATAATGAGGAAGGCTTAGGCTGAAACGCATTAACATTTGAAGATGTTGTTACTGCTATAGTGCGAAATACATTTCATAAGAAGGAGTGATCGTGTGTCAGACTGTTTTTAATGAGTTGTTTTGCTCCAGGATTTTGTTACAACTAAGACCCATAGTAGGACTGGAACACGTCAACCTTACTGTGAAATTGGATTCTTTTAATGACTTGATGGATTATCAATAAAGGTTTCTCTATTTTACCTTACGTTGCACCAAGCTGCCAGACTTTCATCTCTGGATACTGGACGGTATGTACAATGTATGTTTCTGGCATGGGCAATTACACCTTATCCTGTTATATAGCATTGGATGTGGGTTGTAACTTCACATTTTTTCCATTTTGGACTCCAAATCTGCATAGAGAAAAAAACAGAAATGCGTTTCTTTCTGTTTTTCAGACCAAAAAATAAAAGGATGTAAACATATTCATGTTTCTTTACTTCCTCCCCACTCATAGACCTAACATGGGTCAGTTTGCCTCCACTCACAAGGTGGAGGAACATAATTAATGGACATGGATGTCACAAAAAGCAACATTCATTCTGTTCATCTCTGATTCAGCAGGGAATCTGTTTACGGATCCTTTGATGATTGATCAGAGCATGGCTGTTGTAGGAGATTAGCTCGTGTGGATCACCGTTCCTGGGAAGAAGGCAGCTTGAGTTCAAACTTTCTTAAAATCTGGCGGGTTGCCAGTTTTATTTGATAAAAGTCCTTTGGGGTTTCCATGGCTGACCCACTTCCTCAAAGTTGCAGGGAGTGCACGCAGATACCGGTCCATGACCACATGCTCCACGTTCTGAGGGCCTGGCAAAGTCTCTCGCTGTAACCACTTCCTGGTGAGATGTATCAAGTCAAACATTTGGGAGCGGGGTGGCTGGTCCATGCGGTAGGTCCACTGATGCACCCGTTGAACCCGGACTGCCATGGTGACACCCAGGCGTGAGTATCTCTGTTTTTAGTGACTCAAAGTCCTGGGCTTTATTGGGTTCCAAATCAAAATAGGCCTTTTGGGGTTCACCTGTCAGAAAAGGCGCTAGCAGTCCCAGCCATTGTTCTTTTGGCCATCCTTCGCAAAGAGCGATTTGTTCAAAAGTTGTGAAGTACGCCTCCACATCATCCGCAGGTGTATTCTTCTGCAGGTGGTAAGAGGCCGGTACCAATTTTGGTTCCACTGCCACGGAAGGTGTGGGCCCCTTCTTTAACTCCACCAGAGCATCTGTAAAATGGAGATTTATCTCCTGCTGAGCTGCCAGGGCCTGGTGATTCGCCTCCTGCTGTGCTGCAGCGGCCTGCCAATTTGCCTCGTGCAGTTGGCGAATTTTCTCCTGCAGTGCTGCAGCAGTCTGGTGACTTTCCTCCCACTGCACTGTAGCGGCAGCGGCCTGCCGACTTTCCTCCCGCTGCGCTGTAGCAGCTTGTGCGATCTGGTGGTTAATCTCCAACATCGCCTCCATTTTTGAAAGTCACCTGCATCCTCCACCACGTGTGGGAGATTAGCTCATGTGGATCACTTTTCAAGGCAGCTTGAAGGCAAACTGTCTTAAAATCTGGCGGGTTGCCAGTTTTATTTGGTAAAAGGTTGCAAGTAATAAAACAAAGAAAATAGCAAAACAAAACCTTGCCATTCGGCGCTAAACAACTACAGAGCAGGATATCTCTCTATACGATGTCGGGCTTGTCCCTGACACTTCCAAACAAAATAAATGCAAACCTTTTCTCTTGCAGTCCTTAGAGCACCCAAGTCTCAACGTGTAGCTCTCTCAGTGTAGTTCTACTGAGTCCCAGGCCAGAGCAAAACCGAGATCTCTTCCTGGTCATTTAATGCAACTGGAGAGTGATTTGGGTGGACCAGAAACTCCTGGCCGGAGCCAGCTCTGCCACGGTGGCTGGCAAAACCCGGGTCGGACTCTCACTAGTCCACTCCAAGTGAACATATGCGAGGCACCAAATATCGCCCGTTCACTATCACGCCTCACATAACGTCACACTGTCTACAAGAGGCCAAAGGGTCCTTTCGCCTTCTATTATTTCCACTACAATTAATAAAACAACAAAAATTACACTCAATCATAACAATTTAGCAATCCTGATAGTGGTAACATAAAGCATAATGGTTGTGGCCTAGAAAACATGGTCAAATTTGAGACAGATCAAATTAAAAACGTGAAGTTAAAATCAAGGAACATGGCTAAATGTAGAGGTAAAATGCTGTCAAATGATTTGTAATTCTGCTAAGACAGTATTGTGAGGTAGGAACCACTGCCAGACAGTCTAGCAGCGTCCTTTACCTACTACACTTTCTTACTTACTAGACTACACTGCAGTAAAGCAATACCGTCTTGTCCAGAATGTGCCCCAAGCTGTGAATGCACAGTAATAGAGAAGCAGCTCAGTGATTGGATTACCCCAGTGCCATCCTGTAAGCATGGTTAAAGCAAAGCAAGAGAGCTTTAACTTACTTAACCCTCCTTCTCTCATGCTATCAGCTGCCGTGCAAATCATTATAGGAGGCTGATATCAAGACAGAAGCCTTAAATGATAAGTTCACTTTTTTTTCCTAAATTCCAGCTCCCCTATGCACCAGTATAGCACTAATGTAGTTCTTTTGCAAAAATAAAACAGCTTTTCATTTATTATACACACACTTACCTCACTGTCTTCATAGCTGTTTGAAAACACATATTTATTACTTCTGCTTTACTTCCTGGACAGACTTTAGGTCATGACACAGGAAGGAGTTGACCAGCTGAGGGTAGATGATGCAGGGTGTGTGCAAATGAGACCAGCAGACCAATACCTTCCTGTGTCATGACCTAAAGTCTGTCCAGGAAGTAAGGCAGAAGTAATGGATAAGTGTTTTTGAACAGCCATGAAGAGAGTGAGGTAAGCGTGTGTAGAATAAATGGAAAGCTGTTTTATTTTTGCAAATGAAGTATATTAATGCTATATTGGTACATAGGGGAGCTGGAATTTAGAAAAAAAGAAAAGATGACCAAAGGTGAACTTAGCCTTTAATTCACTAAGTTATTCACTGTGCATTTCTAAATGCACAAATTTTTACTCGATATTAACATTGATAGATAATAACATGAGAGATTGTTGATCCTTGCCTTCATGGATTCAATTGCCTTTAGAGGTTCAGGAAGGAATTGTTTTCCCTTCTGGATCAAATTTGACCATTTTATATTTTTCACCTTCCTCTGGATTAATTGTGGGTATAGGGTTCTACATATGGAGGTTCTCTAGTATGTATTTATTATTTTCTATTGGTGAACTAGATGGACCTGTGTCTTTTTCAGCCTGACCAAATATGTAACTAATTACATGTGTTATTTACAATAATGAATGCTACCTTCAGCTGTGGGATTCTTTTTTTCAGATCTCATTGTTCAAAATACAAATTATTATGGCAAATAAAGAGTGTTAAAGCTTATAGAGTTTAGCCTAGATTTAGGAATTTATGCTATGTAAAAATAAATGTATTTATTTTAATACAAAAAATACTGTATTCATTGTACATCCGCATGGAGTTTAGCTTTAATTGCCCTGATGATCTAATATTAAAATAAAATTCTCTTTTCAATACAACAGAATTGTGAGGTTCAACCTATTTTACTGCCACAGAACACTAAATATGTGAACATGTTTTGTTTGGACAAGGACACACAGAGCAGTGTCAACTCAAACCGTGAATTTATGTATATGGTGCCAAAGAGGATTTTTTTCATAAACTATCATCATAATGGCCTCAGAGGAGTCCTTTTGTTATTCATAATACTGCAGAGAACTACAGGAGGAGAGGCACGTTTCCATAATATGAAATAAAGAAGGGTAAATAGCTACAGTTACCAGGTTTAGCATTGCTTGTGACCTATGTTTTTGTGTCAGTCGCTGGTCTAATGTGCACTCTTTGGAAGAACCGTAAATGGTAAGATCAGAAAAAAAAGAGCAGAACTTTATGTTACTATTTTCCTCACAGGACACACATAAAATTAGTCTCTAGAGCAAAATAAAGAATTTTTAACAATAAAAATCTTGATGCGGTAAATTTATAATAGAAAAATTGTGTGATTCTGTTTTGCACAATGTTTCACACTGCACCTGTCAGCATTAAGCCTAGCCAGAAAAGGTCTCCCCATGTTCAGGCAAAGATAAGACTCTTTAGTAGTATCTTTATTAGGCAGTAAACAGTGCTTCCTCCGGGCCTCTTGCTAGTGCCCCGCAGAGATTTTCCCTTTTTTCATTTATCAACACAGGAGAAATATGGCTATATTTGAGAGGTTGTTGGGTCATGGGTAAACACTCTGGATCTTGCTTTGCTGGAACTAATTGAGATGTATTCTAAGTTCAATTTCAATAGTATATAGATGAAGCACCCTTTATTTATAGTTCAAATGTATCAGTTTTAGGGTTACAACAACTCAATGGGACAATTTATGAGGTTATGGCTGTCTAAATTTTATTGAAACTATTAACATATTATTATAGCATTTGCTATCTGTCACGTACCTAGTGGTGGAGTCTGACAATGCAGTGGGCAACCTCTCTTATGGCCCTGGTCCGGGATCCTCCTGGTAGAGTAGACATGAAGTTACAGAGCACAGGGGGGCACGAGGGCTGGAATGGACACAGATGATGTTGTGAGGATCCTCCAGAGGCTCGTGCAAGGCAGAAGATTGGTGATACAGGCCGGGTCGGTAGCAGGCGGGCAAGTGCAAAACAGATGAAGCAGGCAAGCGGGTAGTCGGGTACAGGCAGGGTCATTAACAGGCGGACAGCTGAGGTACAAGAGGATCAGGCAGAAGAGTAGTCGTAGTCGTAGGCAAGCTGAGGGTCGGTGCAGGCAGGGTTCAAGCAAGGTTAGGCAAGCCGGGTCACAGTTACAGGATGTCTCAGAAGCAAATAACCACGGAACACACAGGGAACACTGTAGAACGGACAGCACTGGTTGCAGGGTGCTGTCCGCTTAAATGGGCCGTTTGGCGCCAATGCTGGTGCATACGCGCACAGGCACGCGCACACGCACACTGATGAGCGCACACGCTACGTACACCCACGCACAGGCTTCCGGACCCGTATTCCAGGGGCAATGGTTGTTTCCTGACACTATCATTGTATATACACTACAATGGCAATAAAGCTGATATATACACTCACCAGAAACCAGTGGTGAGATGATTTGAGCTATGTGACATGGTGCATTATACTGCTAGAAGTAGCCATCAGAAGATGGGTACACTGTAGTCATAAAGGGGTGGCCATGGTCAACAACAATACTCAGGTAGTCCATGGAGTTTAAATGATGCTCAATTGATACTAAGGGGCCCAAAGTGTGCCAAGAAATATCCCCTACACCATTACACCACCACCACCAGCCTGAACCATTGATATAAGGCAGGATGGATCCATACTTTCACATTGTTTACACCAAATTCTGACCCTACCATCTGAATGTTGTAGCTGAAATTGAGACCCATCAGACTAGGCAATGCTTTTCCAATCTTCTATTGTCCAGTTTTGGTGAGGCTGTGGGAATTGTAGCCTCAGTTTCTTAGCTGACAGGAGTGACACCTGGTGTGGTCTTCTGCTGCTGTAGCTCATCTTCTTCAAGGTTTGATGTGCTGTGTGTTCAGAGATGGTATTCTGCATGCCTTGGTTGTTACGAGTGGTTATTTGAGTTACTGTTGCCTTCCTACTGTTGCCTTCCTATCATCTCAAACCAGTCTGCCCATTCTCCTCTGACCTCTAGCATCAACAAGACATTTTTGTCCACACAACTGTCACTCACTGGACATTTTCTCTTTTTTGGACCATACTCTGTAAACCCTAGAGATGGTTGTGGGTGAAAATCCCAGTAGATCAGCATTTTCTGAAATACTCAGATCAGCCCATCTGGCACCAATAACCATGTCACGTTTAAAGTCACTTAAATCCCCTTCCTTCCCTATTCTTATGCTCAGTTTGAACTTCTGCAAGTCGTCTTCACCATGTCTAGATGTCCAAATTCATTGAGTTGCTGCCATGTGATTGGCTGATTAGCAATTTGTCTTACCAAGCAATTGAACAGGTGTACCTAATAAAGTGGACAGTGAGAAAAGAAGAGAAGAGAAAATAAGAATGAGTTCAATGTACTCCAATGGCCTCCACAGTCACCAGATCTCAATCCAATAGAACACTTTTGGGATGTGGTGGGAGATTTGCATCATGGATGTGCAGTCGACAAATCTGCAGCAACTGTGTGATGCTATCATGTCAATATGGACCAAAATCTCTGAGGAATGTTTCCAACACCTTGTTGAAGCTATGCCACGAAAAATTAAGGAAGCTCTGAATGCAAAAGCGGGTCCAACCCGATACTAGCAAGGTGTACCTAATAAAGTGGCTGATGAGTGTATGTATATATTTTTTAAGGCCCCCCCTCCCCTTCCTTCAACAAAATGTTTGCAAAAGGGCCACAGCCCCAAGACGTGTAATAGTAACTGGTTTTGGTTGGACAAGTGACTGAATTTGGAGCGGTTCTTGTGCATGCACAGCATGTGCACCAGACAGGTCCACTGGCTGTATTTGGGCACGGTACTATCAGACTGCAATGCATGTGGCCCATGTACACATATCCCTTGTAATTCAATGTTGCAATTTCTATATTCCAATAAAACATTTTCCGCACTACATTGTTCCATCTGTGTCTTCTATTAATGTTTGAATCGCATGCCTTCTGCCTTGGATAAGAAGTGGGACACCTTTTGTGCAGAAATATGTAGGTCAAACACGTGTCCTTACCATATCTCTGGTCAAACAGACGAAATGGAACTCACAAACAGATGACTCATTTTCATGAGTTTTGTGGGGATCTACTACAGTCAAGGTCAGAAAAATGCTGTTGATATTTTTGCTATATTTCCTTTGTATTAGCATTTGAGAGTTATATGAGCAGTGAAATAATGTAGTGGATGGGCTCAAAGCCTAAAACAACATATACAATTTTTGTAGTAAAACAGTACA
This sequence comes from Glandirana rugosa, assembly GCA_018402905.1. Taxonomy (NCBI): domain Eukaryota; kingdom Metazoa; phylum Chordata; class Amphibia; order Anura; family Ranidae; genus Glandirana; species Glandirana rugosa. Next base: position 2,268,537 of record BLSH010430183.1, read on the forward strand.
TTTATTCATGCATATCTTTTCATCAGCACTAAGACTGTGAAGGCTGCAACATAGTCCCACCATAGAATGGAAAAAAGTTCTCCATAAATTGATGAGCCTTTTTGAACATTTGACTAAGGCTGAAAGTTCATGGAATAAACTAAACACACTGGCATAACACTGTATCTGGTGTACTGTAGATTTCTGATCATGTAATCAGAGTACCATCTAGTAATTCAATGCATTATCCGTATTAATTGCACAGCTAGGTAATGTTAATACCTGCATCATGTTTTATTGGGTTACAGGGCTGAATTGGTCTTACTAAACTATTAAAGAGACAGATTTTTATCATGAAAGCAATACAACCAAGTATACTTAAGCCAATGTACCAAAGAAACTTCATAGGTGACTGAAGGTTTAATGAGAAGCAGTTACTCTTAGTTGCAACAGTAGAAATGCTGCAGTGGTCTTTTTTGTTTAAAGGTCTAGCAGATTCCAGCAAACAGTGGTAAATGAAGTAGGGTGAAGTGATTATAGTATATACTGCACATTATAACAGAAATAAGGTATATGGAGCCTGATGACTGAGTACAGATAAACACTTAAAGCAGTGTCTGTATTTGTAGGGCAGCGCTCATTTTTGTCAGTACTTTCCCAGACCAATCCCTATTTGGGCGAACATTACAAATTGTTAAACAATAATCAACAAGAGGATCACTTGACTTGACGTGATGCCTTAAATTGCCCCCCAGAAGTAAAGGTCAGGTTGGTGTTATCTTCTATTTCGCAGGTGCTGACATTGTGGAGTGAGTTAAATATTTACTGTTGTCATCATCAGCTGGCAAGAGAACCTCCGATATAAATGAGTGGCATTTCTCTGAAACCTAACATGCCCATAGCCATACAGAAGGGATGAGGTTCAGGTTCAGAGCTACCATGGGTTTGTGGCAAGACATGCTTGTTCGAGATTTCATGGTCCCAGAAAAATTAAAGTGCAGATTCACCTAGGAGGATTTTTGTAACCATTATGCATTGTATTGCTTTTTAACTATGGATTTAGCAGGGCCAATAAGGGGGCTTTTAGTTAAGCCTCACTATAAAAAGGTGGACATAGGGCAGATATAATGTTGGTAAATTGGAAGCTGGATCAGTAAATTGGAAAAACTGAAGAATAAATTATGTTCCGTTGGGAAATTGTACTTTAAATTTGAATGCAAGCTATTTTAGCAAGCAGCCCCTACCTATTTTTGGTTCCTTATAATGGTGGCTTTTTTGGCTTTCATTTTATTTTTTGGTTGATTTAAGGTCAAACATCACTTTTTAAGGTTTTTTTTATGTTAACTTTATTTTTTGCAGTAAGGCTTCCATTTTGTTTCAGGGGTGCAATTTTGGGATTTCCATTTTTTTGCTTTTTTTATTTTCATTTTACATTGATAGGGCCTTTTTTAAGTTTGAAGTACTCAAAGCAGACCCTTCACTTGTTACAGGCCATCTGTAACAAGATGCTTTTTGTTTGCAGCATGCTACTGCATTGTTAGAGAGAAGAAATAATAAGTGCAAGAACAGTGTGCACCTAAGCCACATCACAAGATATCACTTGCATTCACTGCACCCCCTATCCCCATAGATAAACAAAAAGTTAGGCATTAACTACTTAGGCTTAACATCCCTGATTATGGCTGTCCTGCTGCTAGGCAATTTACACTTTTATATCCTCTACAGCAGGGCTCAAAATTTCAAGTCCTGAGCTACTAGCCAGGTCTTGAGGGTTACTCGCCACCAGTTGCCCCACCCAACCCCCACCCTGCCCACCCCTAGTTCCGCCCCTAAACACACCCTCATAAATTATCTCATGAAATGACACTTAAATGTTTTATGCAGAATTAGGTTACAAAAATAAATATTAACCACTTCAATACATGGCACATTTTTTTTACACAAATAGCTTTCTTTTGATGGTATTTAATCACCACTGGGTTTTTTATTTTTTGTGACATAAGTGTAAAAAAAGAGCGAAAATGTTGAAAAAAAAACCCCACTTTTTTTAGTTTCTATCATAAAATTTTACAAATAAGTCATTTTTGTTCATACATTTGGGCCAACATTTATATTGCTACATATCTTTGGTAAAAATAACCCAAATAAGTGGATATTAGTTGATCTGTGTGAAAGTTATAGAGTCTACAAGCTATGGTGCAAATCATTGAAAATTGATCACACCTGATGCACCGACAGCCTATCTCATGTATTGAGGCCCTGAAATGTCAGGAAAGTACAAATGCTTCCCTTTTTGAAATTAGTCAATCCAAGGTATTTAGTGAGAGGCATGGCTAGTTTTTTGAAGTTGTAATTTATTCCCACAATTCTTGAGAAAATGAAGAAATTATTTATTTATTTATTTTTACGCAAAATTGTCATAATAACAAGTTATTTCTCACATAGAGCATACCACATGTTTGTGACTTAGAGGCCACATAGAGATCCAGCATGCAGGGAGCACCGTCAGGCGTTCTAGGAACATAAATTACACATCTAATTTCCTAATGACCTATTATACTTTTGAGGACCCTGGAGCACCAGGACAATGGAATTACCCACAAAATGACCCCATTTTGGAAAGCAAACACCTCAACAAATACTCTATGAGGCATTATTAGTCTTTTGGACGGTTCATTTTTTTTCCACAATTCTTCTGGCACGTGGAAAGTAAATGAAAACATATTTTTTTTACACAAAGTGGTCAATTTATAAGATATTTCTAACACATAGCATGTACATAGCAAAAATTACACCCGAAAATACATTCTGCTACTCGTCACGTGTATAGTGATACCACACGTGTGAGACTTTTACACAGCCAGGCCACATAGAGAGGTCCAACATTGAAGTAGTACTCTGATACTCTGGTACTCTGATGGGCTGGTGACAGGTACTCGGGTAGTCTGATAGGCTGGTGACAGGTACTCTGGAACACTTATGGGCTGGTGACAGATACTCAGGTACTCTGATGGGCTGGTAACAGGTACTCGGGGACTCTGATGGGCTGGTAACAGATACTCGGGTACTCTGATGAGCTGGTGACAGGTACTCGGGTACTCTGATGAGCTGGTGACAGGTACTCGGGTACTCTGATGGGCTGGTGATGGGTACGCAGGTACTCTGATGGGCTGGTGACAGGCACTTTGGTACTCTGATGGGCTGGTGATAGGTACTCTGATGGTTTATGACAGGTACTCAGGTACTCTGTTGGGCTGGTGATGGGTACGCGGGTACTCTGATGGGCTGGTGACCGGCACTTTGGTACTCTGATGGGCTGGTGATAGGTACTTAGGTACTCTGATGGGTTATGACAGGTACTCAGGTACTCTGATGGGCTGGTGACAGGTATTCGGTGACAGGTACTCGGGTACTCTGATGGGCTGGTGACAGGTATTCAAGTACTCTGATTGGCTGGTGACAGGTACTTGGGTACACTTATGGGCTGGTGACAGGTACTCGGGTACTCTGATGGGCTCATGACAGGTACTCAGGTTGGCCGGTGGCAGGTACTCAAGTGATCTGATGGGCTGGTGACAGGTACTCGGGTAATCTGAGGGGTTGTGACAGGTACTCGGGTACTCTGATGGGCTGGTGATCGGTACTCTAATGGGTTGGTGACAGGTGCTCGGGTACTCTGATGGGCTGGTGACAGGTACTCAGATGGGCTGGTGACAGGTACTCTGATGGGCTGGTGACAGGTACGTTGATGGGCTGGTGACAGGTACATTGATTGGCTGGTGACAGGTACTTGGGTACTCTGATGGGCTGGTGACAGGTACTCGGGTACTCTGATGGGCTGGTGACAGGTACTCGGGTACTCTGATGGGCTGATGACAGGTACTCAGATGGGCTGGTGACAGGTACTCAGGTAATCTGAGGGGTTGCGACAGGTACTCGGGTAATCTGATGGGCTTGTGATCGGTACTCTAATGGGCTGGTGACAGGTACTCTGATGGGCTGGTGACAGGTACTTTTATGGGCTGGTGACAGGTCCTCTTTATTACTGGGGGGAATCAGTGTGATTGGTGTGCACTCTAAGCAGTAACGAGCTGTTACCGCAATCTCCTCCTCTCACCCACGATCGGTGTGTGAGGAGGAGAACCCGGTAACAGCTCGTTTCCACGGTTTGTTTACATTCTGTGACTGGCTGTGTTGGACACAGCCAGTCACGTGGTAAAGAGCCAATTTTATTGGCTCTTTACCGCGATCATGGATGGGCTGTGTCAGAGTGACACACCTCATCCCCAATCGGTGCTCTGCACGCCCCTAGGGGTGAGCACGAGCGCCGTGCATGAGGACAGTGCATGCGACCGGCTGTGATTGGACACAGCTAGTCACGTGGTAAAGATCCATTTTCATTGACTTTTTACACTGATCTGAGATGGGCTGTGTCCCAAGGGACAAGCCTAATCTCTGATCACCGCGCTGCAGGCCCCCTGGGGCCAGCTGAAGCGGTGAGAACGGGAGGACGTCATATGACGCCTGCTCGGGATGGGAGAGTGTTCCTGCCGGGGTCATTTTACTATGGCCCGGTATGGAAGTGGTTAACAACAACTTTATTGGTGCCCATCAGCACAGCCACACCAGTGCCCATCAATGTAGCTTCATCAGTGCCCATCAATGCCCATCAATGCAGCTTCACCTGTGCCCATCAGTGCAGCCTGACCTTTGCCCATCAATGCAATCTCACCTGTGCCCATCAATGCACCCTCATCTGTGCCCATCAATGCAGCGTGACCAGTGGCCATCAATGCAGCCTCCCCTGTGCTCATCAATGCAGCCTCACCTGTGCCCATCAATGTCGCTTCACCCCTGCCCATCAATGCAGCGTGACCTGTGCCCATCAATGCAGCCTCACCTATGCTCATCAATGCAGCCTCATCTGTGCCCATCAATGCTGCTTCATCTGTGCCCATCAATGCCGCTTCAACTGTGCCCATCAATGCAGCGTGACCTGTGCTCATCGATGCAGCATGACCTGCGCCCATCAATGCAGCGTGACCTGTGCTCATGGATGCAACATGACCTGTACCCATCAATGCAGCCTTTCCTGTGGCCATCAATGCAGCTTCACTTGTGTCCATTGATGCCGCGTTACCTGTGCCCATCAATGCAGCCTCACCTATGCCCATCAATGCAACCTCATCTGTGCCCATTAATGCTGCTTCATCTGTGCCCACCAATGCAGCCCCAGCTGTGCCCATCAATGCTGCTTCACCTGTGCCCATCAATGCTGCTTCAACTGTGCCCATCGATGCAGCGTGACCTGTGCTCATCGATGCAGCATGACCTGTGCCCATCAATGCAGCGTGACCTGTGCTCATCGATGCAGCATGACCTGTACCCATCAATGCAGCCTTTCCTGTGACCATCAATGCAGCTTCACTTGTGTCCATTGATGCCGCGTTACCTGTGCCCATCAATGCAGCCTCACCTGTGGCCATCAATGCAGCTTCACTTGTGCTCATCGATGCCACTTCACCTGTGCCCATCAATGCTGCTTCACCTGTGTCCATCAATGCAGCATGACCTGTGACCATCAATGCTGCTTCACCTGTGCCCATCGATGCCGCTTCACCTGTGCCCATCAATGCCGCTTCACCTGTGCCCATCAATGCAGCATGACCTATGCAGGGGAAGAGAGGGGAAGAAGAGGAGAGCTGGTCAGATCATTACAGAGTGGGGATTTCTCACTGTAACAGCTTGGATTTGAATTGCCCAGTGTTCCCGGCGCTCGCCATCACACACAGTCCCGCCTCCTAAATCGGATAGACGTCACACATCCCAGCATTGGACCGGTGTTCTGTCTATCATAGGAGCCAGGCAAGGAGGTGGGACTGTATGTGACTGGGAGCGCTGGGAACACTGGGCAATTCAAATCCAAACTCTTACAGCGGGCAATCCCCACTCTGTGATGATGCAGCTGGCTCTCTTCCTCTCCTCTCTCTTCCCCTGGGCGATCGCTGGGAGAATGGCTCCCATTCAACCCCATCTGCTGGCAGTGATTGCCTCCCCCCCCTCCGAGACAACCCCACACTCGTCCTTACTCATTTTCCACTTGCCAAATGCGAGCAGGCGGGTGGAAATTTTGAGCTGTTCTACAGTATGTTAATTCTTGTAGTAAAGTCCCAGCTTGTGATCAGCGTCTCCAATATTTTTGGGCCTAGCGTTGTTGATTATAATTTTGCTGGATATAAATGCTGGATCATCTGCAGCCTCTAAATTCTTAATGAGAGCTTGATAGAAATTGACCAGCAAAGGACAGTTTTTTTTCATCAGTGAGAACAGGGCCAGCCACAGCGAACTACTGTCTAAAATCTGCCAGTCAAAGCAGACGTATTACCATTTGTAAAACGTATATGTTGCTGCTAAAGCTACCTGAAATTTTTTTTTTCAAACTGAAAAGATGGACATGTTAAGCTTTTTGAAGTAAACACCATCTAATATTAGCCAAAAAAGCTTCCCTTGTGCCTCTCTCTGAATTACAGAAGACCATGCAGTAAGGAAAAATCAGGCTCCAGAAACAAAACCAGAGAGGAGCACAGAAAAGGCTTGTCTGGCTAATGACGTTTCTAGCAGGGATTTGGAGGTACCTGCTCTTAGACAAAACTTTAAAAATGCAAACTGAAAAACAGAATCACACTCTTCCACTTCAGACCTGGCATCACTTTTGATTATACAGAAATAATTTATAGACAAGCTCACTGGGTATTATTTTAAACATGAATATCTTTAACAATAAACAGACTAGCAGGCTAATTAATACATTATTTGTGTAGCGCCCCTATAGTATAGGTGTCTGTTTGTAGCAGGGTTTTTCTAGGCAAGCAGTGGCGTAGCGTGAGGGTGCGAGGGGGGACGTGGCCCCTGGCGCAACATTTAGGTGGTGAATCCATCTCCTAAATCCTATTATTTGTATTTACTGTGTCACCAAACTACGGCCACCATGTTCTCAGCAATGGCCAGCCGGCGCCCTGTGATTGGGTGAATGGATCTATCATTTTCTTATTGTGGCAGCGGCAGAGCAATTCGATGGAAGACTGGTGAGACTGCGTTGAGTCGTGTTACTGGCCCGGTGGGAGTGGACACTGCAGCGTGATACAGTTTGGGTAGAGCCCAAGCCTCCCACTGGTGGGGAGGAGGGCGGGGGTTGGACTGTATCATGATGGATAGAGCCTGCTGTCTGGATGGATTGGAGTGGGAACACACACCACTGCAGACAAGGAGAGGCAGCTACAGGCCCACAGTGGCTGGGCCCACCACAGCCACCAGCACATGCTCTAGAGGGGGTTCATGTGTAGAAAGGATCATGGATGGAAGATGCCTGGATGGATGGAGTACTGTAGATTAAGAGAGGCTGGCTGGCTGGCCCACAGCCACCCACAGCCCATCACAATGCTCTGTGATAGGGGATTGGTTGGCAGCATGTGGTGGAGATGAATGGATGGAGGCTGGATGGGTGTGGAGCACTGTAGATGAGGAGAGGCTGGCCCAGGTCTGAGGTGGCTTTTCCACACAGCTGAGCCACACACCACAATGCTCTGTCGGGGGTTGGTTGGCAGCATGTGGTGGAGATGGAGGCTGAAAGGATGTGGAGCACTGCAGATGAAGAGAGGCTGGCACAGGTCCACGGTGGCTGTCCCACAGCCGCCCACCACAATACTGTGTGTCTGACGATGCGGCGTCAGACAGCTGGCTGTGGGTGATCATAGTTGAAGCAGGCAGCCACTTGCTCAGCTCCTGCTGCCTGGCTGTCCGGGCCCCAGCAACTGCCCCCTGGGTCTCCCGTCCATTTATCCTTGTCTGTCACAGCATGGGAGACAAAAAGAGCCCTATTGCAATCACCCACAGCCAGCTGTCTGACCCTCAGACTCACAGCATTGTGGTTGGCGGCCTTCTCTCATCTGCCAGCTGCTCCACCACCCCGAACCATCAGGGGAGCTGGGCCAAGCAGTCAGTGGTGTGGTGGAGCAGCCACCAGACCAGAAGAGGCCAACCACCACAATGCTGTGTGTCTGACGGTGTGTGTCTTCTTCCCCACAGACCAAAGTGGCAACCAAAGCCCTAGTCAGATGAAAGCTACTGGGACTGCAGTGTGTGCACCTTCGAGAACAGTGCCGAGGCCTTCCAGTACCTGTGCCTGGTGTGTGATCATGTGCGTAAGGGGACCTCCACTCGGTGAGCCTCTCTCTCTCATTTATCCTGCCATCATCTTCCTGCACATCCTGGGGGACACACCATCTCTCAGAGATGACATTGTTGTGTTCTGACAGGGGGACGCCCTCCGCCAGAACACTCCGTTCAGTGTTATCAGCCATTGGCTGAGAGCGCTGATCCGGAGACGGTTGGCAGACCTTTTTCAGTCATGCCTCTTCGTACTCACTTTTGTTGCCAGAGGTTTAGACATTAATGGCTGTGTGTGGAGTTATTTTGAGGGGACAGCAAATTTACACTGTTATACAAGCTGTACACTCACTACTTTACATTGTAGCAAAGTGTAATTTCTTCAGTGTTGCCACATGAAAAGATATAATAAAATATTTACAAAAATGTGAGGGGTGTACTCATTTTTGTGAGATATTGTATATAAATAATAGGTGGGGGGTTAGTGGGATTCACATTTGCCCAGAGATGGACTTTAAAGCGGAGTTCCACCCAAATGTGGAACGTCCGCTTTAAGTGAAGGTGACCCCCTGACATGCCACAATTGACATGTAATTTTTTTTGGGGGGGGGGTCTGTGCCCTGTTTTCACAGGGTCCCACTTCCTCTCCTGGTGTCGTGGAACCGGAAGGAAGTTCACCTCCCCCCCCTCCCTGCGATCTTCTGGGACACATCACAGGTCCCAGAAGATACACCGGCCATTCACAGCGTCCACACTTGTGATGCCGGTGCCGAACGGAGGAGGGGGAGAGGAATAAGGCTTCGGGTGGCTGCATCGCTGGACCGTGGGACAGGTGAGTGTCTGATTATTAAAAGTCAGCAGCTACACTTTTTGTAGCTGCTGACTTTTAAAAGGGTGGAACTCCGCTTTAAGGTGTTTTCTGTGTATTCACAAATGTTTTTATTGTATGATTGAGTATTGAATGCTTACCAGTAATAAGTATTTCAGCCAGAAACAGCCAGAAAATCAACATTTTCAGAATGCTTTTGCAGCCCATTTTTTTCTTTCATTGCAGGTTTCCTTTATAATGTTGTTTATACACTTGTATAAAGTACAGAAATATGCTTTTCATTTTTGAACCCAGGGACAGCTTGTGCTTAGTTATGTACAAACAGAACAGGGACACAGACGTCACATAATCCCGGTGCTATAACCCTGTTTCTGTCAACACACAGCAAATCTCAGAGTTTTCCCTAGCTGCACTTATGGCAAGCTCCTCTTTATCCACAATATAGAGCCAGCGAAGCATGTGTGGGTATATAATTAATCAGCCTCTGATAATGCCAGGCACTTTACCATTAAATGAAAACTCTTTGGGACCATTATGTACATCGTCCTCTTTTGTATGAGACACACAACAAATTATAATGAACAAAGGAAGCATCTGTGTGAAAAATGAATACAAAATATTGTTTCTTTACCACATTAAAGTCACGTTCTACCAAGGATGACAGAAGCCTACTGTATTATCCCAACTCAAGCGGTCATTTTGTCTCATGACAAGATAATGGAGAATGAATCGTTGGAGGGAAAAAAACTTTTCTTTGTAAACAGAAGTAAGGGTAATATCTTTAAAAATACATCTGTTTTCAATAAATAGGCAATACCTACTGCCCTGTTTTGAAAAAAAAAAAAACAGTCATTCATACATCACTGAAATCAATAAGAACAAAATGGGGATTGGAGCAGTCCTATCTCAAGCAGTCACATGTAGAACTGATTGACATTAAAAGAGATAACAATCTTATTATTGCATTGTTAAGCAGCAATATATTTTTCCTTAAGCAGGCCATACACAGATTGAAATTCGTCTGGTTTAGCAGGGACCAGGCAAATTTCAGTCCATGTATGTGCAGGCTGGTTGTACAGAAAAAGGTCGGTAGAGAGCGGTAGACCAGCCTGTTCGATTTTCCCCACTCAGTCAGTGCCATAGTGGGACAGGTAAGCCTATGATTATGTTATTTTCATCCAGGCACGGAAAGAGGAAGCGAGAGTGAGCATCACCAAAAAAAGGAACTTGCAATTGTGTAACAGGTTGAGGGTGGAAAGAGAATAATGCTGAATTTTATTTTCAGGCTCACTTCAATACTAAAGAGCTAGTTAACATGGATGTAAACCCGATAAAAAAAATGTAATTAACAATTCTGCCTGGTAGAGTACAGGATGTCATGTCATCTGCCCAGTCTTGCCACCAAGCGTTAATCCAGCTCTGAGCTATCCTCTTATCTTTTTTTCAGTAGGAAAAAACTGACACACAGAGAAATATGCGACTGTTTCTTCCCCCATGTTGTGAATAACAGTTAATTTCCTTATCTCATGCACAAGCATACAGAGCTTCACAACACTCCCTCCTTTCTTCTCCAGCTCTCCCAGGATTGGCTGCTCTGCAACTCAGCATGATTGGGCATGCTGTAGTCATGTGGTGCCTTTCCTGTGTTTTGACAGGATGTTTCTCAAAACTCAGGAATAGGAGAGTAGGAGAGTGTAGAGGTGGGTGGGGAGTCTTGTGACATCACGACTCCACCCATCGAGCTCCAGCAAAGAAATCCACCCACTGATTTCAGAGATTTGTGGGACTGCTGCTGCTGAAGGGGGTGGCATTTGCAATGTAGGGATACATGCAGGAGGCTTGCATGTATATATACATTAATACTGTGCCATTAGTTTATACTGGGTAAGTGGTGGGTTTACATCCATTTTAAACGAGTTAAATATTTCTTAGATTTCATCTGCTAGATTAGGAAAATGACTAATGACTATGTAATGTCAGTGATTACATTTTAAAAATACACTGAATTGTATCTAACAGATCAGATCTAAGAAATAATCTAACTTGCCAGTTTAAGATTATAGGTGCTGCTTCTCAGGAATTTAGTTTTGGGACCATTACACGCCTTTATCAATGATACAAAGTTTGAATTAAAATAATGTTTCTACTTTTAGATACAAAGTATTGTAGTGCTACACAAACCATAGAACGTGTTGTCAAAATACATGCTAACCTAGACGTCCTGATTAACTGCATGACAAATAATGTTCAATGCAAATTAATGTAAAGTTGGTAGTCTAAAAATATGTGCACAACATATAATCTAGGGTAGATGGAACATAATTTATTGAGAGATATCTGGGTGTAGATCATCAATCTGCAGCTTCCAATTGTAGCAAGGTCAATTCTTGCATTAAAAAAGACCCAGGCCTGAGACAGAGGGGGATATAAAGATATAGATGGATGGGTTCTACATGTAATGCCATCTTCTGTGGCACACCTTTTGTGTTCTCTTCCTGTCACTCGATGCCATTCAACCCGAAACATTAGAGACATACTGTAAGGGCAGGGCATCATAGACCCAACCCCTGAGGGATATCTCCATGTACTGTCATCAAGTCAGCCCTGCCTTTTGCATCATGAAGGCTTGTTCAGTGCCTGAGAAGAAACATAAAGGGGATCGATCCTGCACAGGGGGCATTGTGAAGGGGGGGGGGGCCTTGAACTACTGTCATGTACCTCTATAGGGAGTCCCCAACCCAGATACTACGGGACGGGAATGTCATACAGAGATTACAAAGCCCAACTTACCGTAGCTCACTGTCCTTCTCTTGTGTTTTCCACACGGTGTCTTCTACCGTAATGTACATCTTGGGTAGGTAGATATAGAAATATAGGGGGAGACAGAGTCCGGACCCAGAAAAAATTACGTTCTTAACTGGAACGATGTTAACCTTCGACGTCTAACTACTAGATGTGGGTCTATAGAGAGTTATTTAATACAAGGTAGATGGGATCTAATATACAACACGTGTATAAAAATC
>BLSH010430183.1:2282888-2292906 GCA_018402905.1 Glandirana rugosa
AGATCAAAACACTGACAGAATCCATGGATGGCAGGCTTTTGAGTGTCCTTGCAAAGAAAGGTGGCTATATTGGTCACTGATTTGTTTTTGTTTTGTTTTTGAATGTCAGAAATGTATATTTGTGAATTTTGAGATGTTATATTGGTTTCACTGCTGAAAATAAATAATTGAAATGGGTATATATTTGTTTTTTGTTAAGTTGCCTAATAATTATGCACAGTAATAGTCACCTGCACACACAGATATCCTCCTAAAATAGCTACAACTAAAAACAAACTAAAAACTACTTCCAAAAATATTCAGCTTTGATATTAATGAGTTTTTGGAATCATTGAGAACATGGTTGTTGTTCAATAATAAAATGATTCCTCAAAAATACAACTTGCCTAATAATTCTGCACTCCCTGTATACTGTATATATATGTATTTTTTTTTTACATTGTTTCATTCACCCAGCGATAAATGTTTTTCAGTGGTCGGTCAAAGACAAATTCCAGATAGCCGCACTCCAAATGATGCTTCTTCATTGTGAATAAAAGTCCATGCAGTACAAAATAGGGCAAACTGACGCGTTTCATGCCCCTCTCATGGGCGCTTACTCATAGCTACTAACACAACAGTGCAAAACTATTATATATACATCACTATTATACAAAGTGTAACCAATCAAAGTTCAGGGCTCATTAAAAGTAATTAAACAGCAGGCGGTGTGAGGTCCTCTGATGGGCGGGTTCCATGGAGGGATGAATTATTCAATCAGATGGCTGGTCATCCAGGCAATCAGGACACCTGGAAGTTGATTTTTCTTTCCCTATGCTGAATAATGATTCACCGACACCACTGTTTTTCAGTGGTGTCTGTGAATCATTATTCAGCATAGCTATCTTTCTGCATAACCTGAGAATTCACCACTGCTGCAGTCTTCTGGTTTTGCTAACATCACGGATCCTTCCTCTTTTTCTTCAGCAATGGTGCAGGGTGGTGTTCAGGAGTATTGTGAACCTGGGGGGTGTGCCACAAAGGACTTTCTGTAGCTGACTGCATTGGAGAGAAGATAAATCCTGCTTTGCTATTTTTAAACAAGGTGAGCTTTGTTTTTTAATATGTAAAGGTGGATTTGAGCTTCAAGTTGTAAGTGTTATGTGGGTAATTCTAAGTTAAATGCTTACTTAATGTGTTAGCTTGAGTTTTAAAATGATCTAACCGGTCAAAATATGTTTTGAATTCTGCAAGCCAAAACCTTACCAGCTTGTTCATACAGTAAATATCCTTCAATGGAGCCCAATTGGGTCCAATAGTATTGCTATGCCTTTAAATCTAATGCAGTTCCTGTACATTCATAATGGTACAGAACTACCTTTAAATTATATCTAAGGGTTTTTTTTTTGCCCTTTGTATCAATGCTCGAAAACATTTACATTCTCTATTTGTCCTGGTAATCAAGTAGAAATTGATAGAAAATAAAACATTTTACACATGTTGCTGACACAGAAATTGAGGATAAATGTTCAAATGAGGACACTTATTCCAGAGACAAATGTCTCTGAGAGGACATCTTTTCACTTTTTGTTTTGTATTCAAAGGAGGACATGACCTGAAATCTCTCTAGTACAACACAGGTAGGTGAAAAAATGGAATTTTATCAATTATGTACTTTATCCACAACAAATGTTTTAGCTTTAGTTACAGTATACTATCCATTCACCTATTGCATTTGCTTCTGGAAGAGTGACAATTACTGTATGTTATACTTATTAGATAATGGCAGGGACTGACATCAGAATGCTTTTCAGTGCTTGCTGTTTTTGTGAACAGTATTGGAAAAATTGATGAATTAGTTTAGACATGACACAGTTGGCTCAGCAGATGTTCTGCAACCCTTCATTATTCTATATAAAAAAAAGAAATGTTTTGCGTTGAGTTTGGCTTTAAACCTGAGCTCTGGGATATTGTTTAAATATATGACATGCATTCTTACTTAAATCTTGGGGGTCTATTAATTTAAAAAAATGCAAGTGTCCTGCATTATTAAAATATGTTTACATATTACCTGCTTGTAATATGCATGTAAAAATGTCTTTGTTGCCTTTCACCGGACGAATGTAACACTCCCTATCTTGTAACCTAAATAGAAAAGTAGCTATAAGAACATTCGGCCCTGAGAGTTAATCTTTACCAATATAGAAAATAGTTTAACACTATACCTCAACACTGTGTACAGTCCATGGAGAATCCTGTGCAAACGGCTGAATGAATGGGTGTCTGGCCAAGCAAACCTCCAGCTGCAGTATGAAGTGAAACATTTAGCAGTGGTATTATTACCAATGCTAAATGTGACAGCTTCCTCCTGGTTATTAGGAAGTCAACAGCCACTAGCAACAGCTATTGACTCATCCCCGCCCAGCACAATTAGCTGTCAGCAGGGGATTTCCAATTGACAGGTGAATGTAAACAAACAGTGGGGAAAAAAACAGCAGCGTGGGGTTTTCCACAAAACTCATACAAGACCCTTTAAGTCTGGATTTTAAGGGGAACCCCATAAAAACCCTAATTCACTTAATAAAAACAAGTCCTACGATGCAAATCCATTGTCAGTCATGTACTGTGTACCCTTTACTCATTCACATGGTATCTGAGAGTCCCCTCATTTTCTTGCTCCTTGCCCCCCCCCCCCTCCCATCCTGGTCATCCAGGCTGCATGCTCAGATAATGGTCTGGTATTTTGAGGGGGTCCCCACTTTTTCTTTTTTTTTGCATTGGGTTCCCCCCTAAAATCCATACCGGAGGGGATCGTAACACCACATGCCCTCAATATGGAGGGGTGCCCTCTCCATATGCTGATGAGGAAAAGGACCTCTTCACTACAACCCTGGTCTGGTGGGTTTGAGGGCTGTGGGTGGGGGACTTATTCAAATCTGCAAGCCATTGTTAAAAATAAGGGCCCCCAGATACCATCCTACCCTTTCATGTGAATGAGTAAAGGGCACATATTATGTGATTGATGGTGTATTTACATTGTTGGACATTTTTTTATTAAAGGACTTGTCAAAAAGTGTGTATGTGTTTATTTACTATTGACATTTGTGAATGAGTAGGGGTTGTTTTTACATGGGGTCCCCCTTAAAATCAGACTCAAAGGGCCTGGTATGAATTTTAGGGTTAACCCCATGCTGTGTTTTTTGTACACTATCCCAACTGTTTCTTTACATTCATTGTCAATTGGGAATCCCCAGCTGACAGCTAAATGGTCTTGGGGGGAATGAATCAATGATTGTTAGCAGGATGGTGGGTGCTAGTGTCTGCCAAGGCATTTGGTGCACAAAACGTGGACAGATATCCTTTGTGGCTATTGAGGAATAATTTTAAATTAATATTGTTGTGCTCACAGTTCAGCTTTAAAGTGATACTAAAGTCTTGTTTTTTTAATTGTAACAAACATGTTATACTTACCTGCTCTATGCAGTGGTTTTGCACAGAGCAGCCCAGATCTTCCTCTTCTTGGGTCTCTTGCAGGTGCTCCTGGCCCCTCCCAGGAGCCCAGTTCATTCAGAGAGCACCACCCACTTTCTCTCCTCATTAGGTCACTGACTATGAGTGACAGCTGCGAAAACCAATGATGCCACACTGCTGTCTCAGCCAATTAGGAGGGGAGTCCCGGAGAGCCAAGTCTTTAATGCAACATTGCTGGATCTAGATGGACATCAGGTAAGTATTAGGGGGAATGTAAAGATATAGGCTGGATGACTGCACTCCTTTAGGAACACCGTTATTTAATTAAATTAGCCATAAAATCCATGGATCCATAAAACAGACAGGTAACATCAAGTACAGTACAGCATGGCTTACGCGTTTCACACCGTTGTGTGGAGGTGCTTAATCATAGCCTGAGTATAGAAAGGAAATATCCCATATATATATATGAGTTGAAATATACTCTGATGTAAAGTGTTAGCATTAATTGAATAATTGGATATTCAAACCTACACTCATTAGCCGTATAGCTGATTTCAATTAGTGCTTTCTGATGTGTTCAGACATCAACACACAAAGAAAACACATAAACATGAAAATAAGAACATAGTCTCTTTGTTTTAAAGTTTGCAATGATGTATCATACAAACATCAACCTGTGTCACAGACAGCATTGCTTTACATATATTGCAAACAATCAAACCCTAAATGAAAAAACCCGTATGCCTAATATCTGAAAACAGACACAATCGTTGCTATAGACGGGGACACGATCGTAACATGTATGGCCTCTAAAAGAAGCAAACATTTGTAGTGCTATAAAAATTCATTAAATTTAATTAAATCAAATAAAAAATATATATTGATCTAATATATTGTGTCCTTTGTATAGTCTAGGCAAAATATATCATAAAGGTGAGAACGTAAGTTTCATTAAAGGACTGATGTTAGGGCAAACTGACTAAGGCAATTATATAAAATAAACGCCCTGTCAGAATGAACTAAAGAGAACTTGATACAGGTTCCGAATGAAAGTATATAGAATATACTAACCTACTATCTGTCCTAGTTCATAATTATTGGCATCTACCGCAAGCAATATGTATTCATAACGAAAACATGTATCTCTTAAATAGTCTAAACACACTCATGACCATAGAAGATTCAATATAACTGCATACTCACATAGTATCTATATGAGTACCATTGCTATTTGTTTCTTATTAAATAAATATGGCTAATAATGTGAAAAACATTTTTTTCTTTTTGACGGGAATTACTACTTGCAGTTATGCGGAGCCTCCATGGGCGCAAAGTTTTCACCGTCCCTGGCAAATTTATTCATGGGATGGTGGGAGATTTTCCGCATTTTTGGTTGCGGTGGTCCACGTCGGAAAGATGTAATTTTTTATGGTCGATACATAGACGATCTGTTATTTATAGTTTCCGACTACCATTTTGAGCTCCTGGAGTGGCTGGATTTCCTTAATGATAACACCCTAAATCTGCATTTCATGGGTACAAGTGATCTAAACACTACCAACTTTCTGGATGTGACTTTGGGATGGGAAGGAAAGCGGGTGGTTTCATCCCTATATAGGAAACCCCTGGCAGGGAATACCCTACTTAGAGCGGATTCTAACCACCCTTCACATACTGTAAGAGGAATTCCAAAAGGTCAATTTCTTAGGTTAAGACATATCTGTAGCAATGACACAGACTTTTATAGGGAAGCTTCCCTTATGGCTAATAGATTCAAAGAGAGAGGATACACTGAATCAATGATTAACAAAGCTTTTAAAAGGTGAAAAAAACACCTAGGTCCACCTTATTGAATTACAAGTCCTCACACAATAAGAAACAGAACCAACGATCAAATAATAGAGCCATATTATTGTTCTAAAATTTAGAACAATAATATGGCTCTCTATGCGGCTGGAAGACACTTTGCCTATACAACTTGGAGATGATTTTATAACAATAATATGGCTTCTATGCGGCTGGAAGACACTTTGCCTATTCAACTTGGAGATGATTTTATAACAATAATATGGCTTCTATGCGGCTGGAAGACACTTTGCCTATACAACTTGGAGATGATTTTAGAACAATAATATGGCTCTGTGCATCTGGAATACACTTTGCTTATACAACTTGGAGATGATTTTAGAACAATAATCTTTCCCTTAAAGCAACAGCTGCAACCTTTCCCTGTACAACTTGGAGATGATTTTAGAACAATAATCTTTCCCTTAAAGCAACAGACTCTACCTAGTCCAGTCAGATTGTTCTGTGCAGCAGGATGAGGTCTGCAATCTGTCCCTCAAAGCAGCAGTACTAGTATCTCTACCTAGTCCACAATCAGATCATTCAGTAATGCAGGATGAGATGTTCTTTAATATCTGCAATCTGTCCCTCACAGAGCCAGCAGCATCCTCTCCCTAAACTATCCTGCGAGCATATGACATGCAGCACGGTGACTCCAGACCCATATAGAGGCTGGGTCACGTGATGCACTGGCTAATCACAGCCATGCCATTAGTAGGCATGGCTGTGATGGCTTCTAAGGGCAAACCAGTGAAACACTTGTTGTTTGGCTGCCCTTGGCAGCTATTCAACACGTGGAATAAAATACCAGAACCCCGGACCCGAACCCAGACTTTTTTTGAAAAGTCCGGGTTCGGGTCCGGATCCCGGACACCCCAAAGTTCGGTATGGACCCGAACTTTACAGTACGGGTTCACTCAACTCTACATATTTATTTAACAAGAAACAAATAGCAATGGTACTCATATAGATACTATGTGAGTATGCAGTTATATTGAATCTTCTATGGTCATAAGTATGTTTAGACTATTTAAGAGATACATGTTTTCATTATGAATACATATTGCTTACGGTAGATGCCAATAATTATGAACTAGGACAGATGGTAGGTTAGTATATTCTATATACTTTCATTCGGAACCTGTATCAAGTTCTCTTTAGTTCATTCTGACAGGGCGTTTATTTTATATAATTGCCTTAGTCAGTTTGCCCTAACATCAGTCCTTTAATGAAACTTATGTTCTCCCCTTTATGATATATTTTGCCTAGACTATACAAAGGACACAATATATTGGATCGATACATATTTTTTATTTGATTTAATTACATTTAATGAATTTTTATAGCACTACAAATGTTTGCTTCTTTTAGAGGCCATACATGTTACGATCGTGTCCCCGTCTATAGCAATGATTGTGTCTGTTTTCAGATATTAGGCATATGGGTTTTTTCATTTAGGGTTTGATTGTTTGCAATGTATGTAAAGCAATGCTGTCTGTGACACAGGTTGATGTTTGTATGATACATCATTGCAAACTTTAAAACAAAGAAACGATGTTCTTATTTTCATGTTTATGTGTTTTCTTTGTGTGTTGATGTCTTAACACATCAGAAAGCACTAATTGAAATCAGCTATACGGCTAATGAGTGTAGGTTTAAATATCCAATTATTCAATTAATGCTAACACTTTACATCTGAGTATATTTCCACTCATATATATATCTGGGATATTTCCTTTCTACACTCAGGCTATGATTAAGCACCTCCACACAATGGTGTGAAATGCGTAAGCCATGCTGTACTGTACTTGCTGTGTTCCGTGATGTTACTTGTCTGTTTTATGGATCCATGGATTTTATGGCTAATTTAATTAAATAAAGGTGTTCTTAAAGGAGTGCAGCCCTCCAGCCTATATCTTTATATTTCTTGTATATGCAGAGCTGGACCATACAAGCCGGAGTCTGGAATTTATTGGTCAGTTGATAGCCTGGAGCGGTTCAATTCTTTTTCTTCATCATTGAGCCTAAGTATTAGGGGGGCTTCTGCACACAGAAGGTTTATTATCTTAATGCATAGAATGCATTAAGATAAAACACCTTCTGCCTTTACAACCACTTTAAACATTGGCATTTATCAGAAAAATTTCTTTAGGGGTATTATTGACAAATTCTTTGTCATTATTCATTGTATAGCTTCTCCAATAATATACTTAACTTTTTAATTTCAGTGCATAAACAGGACTTTCCAACATAATAAAAATAAGCCATACACACAAATGTTTTTTATTAGCTCTAGTCTGAATCTTCCCATAAGAAAATTAGAAAAAAACTCTTTTCATGTGACTGAACATTAAAAAACAATTATTTAAAAATGTCATTGTGCAAGTATTCTATAAAGATAAATAATAATAATAGTACAATCACTGCAACTAGAATGAAAGGAATTGCTCATGGGATTGTGACAGAGGCAGTTTCAAGGCCATCCACTGCATTTGGGGGCCTTGTGACCTGTCAGCTGACCTTTAGGAAAGTTTGGGAACTCTTTTAGGTCCCTATATAAAGGGACCCTGCCCATAGGCAGCTGGCAGTCATCTTTGAGGTTCTAGTACCGAGAACTCAAATACATTTAGAGCCCACAGCAGACACCTCTTAGGTAGTATGAGGAAGCTTCTGGAGCAAGCGGAGGATGAAGATGGAAAATACTGGCTTCGGAGGTGCTTTGTCTTACCTTTAGGCCAAGAAGCACAGGTTACCACTGCAGACATGTGGGTGGAGCCACTGCATCCATGATCGGCAGAGAAGAAGAAGCAAGCCGCACTGAAGCTCTTCCAAAAAAGTAGATTCCCCCTTTATAATCCATTACTTTGATGATTTTTTTTATTCATGGGTTCTTCGGATTTTCAGCAGTACTTGTCTTCACTGAATACATTTTTTTTTAAATGTCCTCCCTTTTTAGAAGCCCGCTAGCTCAAGAAAACAACTGTCTTCCCTACTACATGTTTAGATTTTCTGGGGATCACCATTGATACCATCAGTATGGAATTTAGACTTCCTATCCAAAAGCTAAATAGAATGAATGAGCTTTTGCTGACTCTGATTCATAAAAAGAAAGTTATGCTCATAGAAATGCAGTTCTTATTGGGTTTGTATTCTTTTGTTACAAGGGTTCTCCCAGTAGGTAGAATCTTTTCCAGTAGACTTTACATATTAATGTCTGCCCTAAAGAGTCCAACTTCTCATGTCAGAAGTAGCTCTGACATGAGAGTGGACATGTAAATGTGGAAAAACATTTTGGAACACGTCAAAGGTCGATCTATGGCAGCAAGACTTTATTCTAGATAAAGATTTCTGTCTATTTACGGATTGTGTGGTTCCTCTCATTTTTCTGCCATTTTGCCTCACCATTGTTGTGCCGACCCTTGGCCTTCTTGTTGATACCACAGGGCTTTATTGAAAAATATTGTACTGTTAGAACTCTTAGCTAATCTTAGCCTTTGAAGTTTGGGCTGGGAGTATACGCAATAAAAGATTCTTGTCTAGCGCTGACAACAGGGGCGTTCTACACGCAGTTAACTGTCTTTCTTCTAAATCACGGGCTGTCATTAAATTGCTTAGACATCTAGTTTTCAAATGTCTCAGATTAAATATTTGGATTAAAGCAAAATATATTCTGAGCAAGGTCAATGAATTGGCAGATTTCAGATGGACAGCTTTTATGCTTGCATGCCAGAAGCAGACACATCAGAAACATTATGCCCTCCTCCCTTATGGGAGCTTGTTTAATGTCTGATAATATTAAAAAATTGTTCCACATAGTCAGGATATTCAGCAACCTGGCTATTATGTTGGTCTATTCTTAATGAAAATAATACCACATAACTCTTGTTTTCCGAAAATTTGGTTCTTCTGCTGAAACAGTATTCTTGGGCACATTTTAATAGTCCTTTCTGGTGTTTATTTCTTCCTTAAAGTGGTTGCAAACCCCATTAATGAAATCTGACCAATGCATATACCTGTACATCTGTAGTGTTTACTTATGTCTCTTCAAAGCTCTAAGTGCTGTGTCTTTCTGCTGCTCCATTTTCTGTTACCGGCATGGTAACTTCTGACAAACTTTCTGGCACACAAGATAAAAGCAGCTGAAAATTTGTGTCGGGGAGGGTGCTTAGAGATGGATAAGCAGAGAGCTTGTCTGTTCAGACTGCAGCTCTGCAAGTTTCTTCATTCCCCTGCCTATGTGGAGGAGGGGTGTGTGTCTTTCCTCCAATCAGCCCTCACACAGTCTATGCCCAGACTCCTCTCCCATTGCTGGAGGAGGAAACAAGACTTGTAACACAATGTGCACTTTCTAAAGAGTGTAGAAAGCTGAGTACAGCAGATATACAAGTAAATTGTATGTAGGAGGATTTGTTTCATCTCTGTGTCTCATCTGAGGCTGTTCACGTCACTGGGTATATGTGAGCATTTACATCCACTTTAAGTTATACTATTTACCCATATGTTTTAGTTTTTTTCTCAGTCAGACAGGCTATGAAAGGTTATAAAAAAAAAACTATTTTCTTCCTGATAATAGACAAACTATAACTCTAATTTGTCATAAGTTATGCACAGTTATTAGTAGTATATGTTCTACTTATTTTGAAACTAGCTTATTTGTAGCAGTATTTTCACTTCAATTTTTTGCTGCTGTGCACGTTTCTGAGATGGTGGGGGGGGGGGG
>BLSH010430183.1:2292916-2314289 GCA_018402905.1 Glandirana rugosa
TGCCCCCCCCCCCCCCCCCAATAAAAACAGGTTTGGCCTCAAATTCAAAGACGTAAAGCTTAGACCGACCAATGAATAATGTAACCCTATTTGGGCTAAGACAGACCAATTAGGAAGAAGCTCTTGGATTCATTTATGTACTTGTTCTGATTCTACGATATGCCCTGTATTTTCCTTATAACAATGTCTCTGAATTGGCCTCCAAAACAAGATTCACTTTTCATCCATCTAAATTGATCCCCACTGATTAAATTTAAATTTGCTAGTGTATTAAAAATGCTAGGTCATATACAGCTATCATTACATTCATTCTGCATTGGTGTAGCTACTGAGGTAGATTGGATTGGCCTTGAGGTGTTATCAAAAAATTGGGTAGATGGAAGTCTAATTGTTATGAATTGTATATTTGCATTAACACTTATATTTGACTTATTTTAGATAAGCATCACGTGGTAAGGATAGTTGGACACACGTTTATTTTTTGGGCTCAAAAAAATGTGGCTGTAAGACTCTATTCTGAGAATTTGGATCTGAATCCAAATCTGTTTAAAGTTTTTTTGTTTGGTAGGCAGGGAATGATCTGGGGAGATCTTATGTCAGAGTTTTACTCTTGGCCACATCCTGACATTTTAATCCTTCATTTAGGAGGTAACGATATTGGCCAGAGAAACAAGCTGGATCTGATTTTCACATACAAAACAATATTCAGCAGCTAAGAACAGCCTCTCCTGGCAATGTCATTATATTTTCCAAAATTATTCCCTGACTAAAATGGCTTGATTTCAGTGCTCTACAACCTCTTGGAAAATTTTGGAAAAGAACAAACAAAGCTATAGAAAAGTTTATGTTGCTAGGTTATGGTATTTCTTTTTTCGACACCTAAATTTGGAGGGTGGGATACTGGGTCTCTGTAGAGAGGACAGAGTCCACCTTTGTGAAGTAGGCCTAGACATCCTGAATGTTTACTTTCAGATATGTGTAGAGATAGCCGTGGGTTGGGGAGTTTTGTAGATAGGGGGCTGTATGCTTACAGCTCCCCTGTCTATTTGTGGACAGTTATTGTTAACTTCATGCTGGGATTTAAATACGGCACAAGCTGTAAAAGCTGAGATGTTAGTTATGAGTGATTAATATATAGTTTCAATTGTTAATAAGTTGATTGCTGAAATTATATTAATATAAAAAATATATAAACCAATAATAAAATACTGCAGCCACTATTTATCCAAACAAAATTGTACTTGTATTTTTTGCATGTCTGTTTTTTAATGCATCGCTGTTTGCAATCCCATAGCTTTGCTTGATGCTAGAAGAATGGTTTTAGTAGGTAACGATCCATTGAGCCTTATTGCATACCAATTCTTCAAGCAAGACAGAAATGAATGATTTCATCAGAGATACTGATTTGATGTTATATTAATTCAGCATCAGTGCTTTTATGTATTTCCTGGCCAGTGTTGTTTTCTTGTCACAGTAACTGTGATGATTGGTTGGGAACAACTCACTGAAGGGGGATATATGACATTTGTGACATTGGCAACTTCCCCATGGTCCATTGTAAACCTCCCTTTTGACCCCAGCCATCAGGGCTTGTGTAACTAGGCACAATTTCATATCACTATAATTATGTCCTATAGCAGAACTGGGGAGCGGTACCGGGCTGGCATCACATAGTTCCCAACTGGCCCACCTTGAAAGGGACTATTCCTCTTTCCTCCTTAGTTGTCCTTCATTTTGGTCTGATATACAGGCATATATAAAAATGTACTATTTTGTTACCAAGAATGTTATATTACCCTAAACATTTAATCCAACCTCTAAATATACTACAATAGTAGCTGTTATAGAGTTCAACCAATTATTTTTTGCATATTTATTTTCATGCGCTGGGTGACATGCGACAGGGGTGAGTCTTTTGTCTGCCCACTTAGTGTTATATTTTGATTCTCTTTCTTATCTTAGAAATTTGATAGGAACAGACAGAGGACAACCAGCATTAGATAGAGAACATGTCCTATAGAGTCAGTGTGAGGGAAATTCAAGCAATACCTGGATTTGTTCCAACAACCCTATGTACAGGAAATGTGTTTTTCTTCTACCTTTGCATCTGCCATACCCATTGTCCTATGTTTTCTTCTTTTTTTTTTCTGCTGGAAAGCACCTGCTGTTGTTTTGGCCCCTGAAACACCAACCAGAGTGAATTAATACTTTTAATTGTGGAAAAGCTAAGTCATCCATTTCACATGAACTCATACCCACTGTCCCATTCAGTATGATAAATTACCACAAATTCTATTTTTTTCTGTCTGTCTTTCAAAGCCATGGCCCCCTAGTAATAATCTCCCCATATGGCTTTACCATGTGCTGCCTTCTGGACAAATTCTTTTTGGGTCATGCCAACATAGATCAGTCTTTCATCTAGGTGTTTTGACCTCAGTGACTGAATAGATTTAATCACCATTAGTTTTCTATCCATTCTAATGTTTTTTGAGCATTCTCCCGCAAACCACAAGGAAACAGGGGCAGGATCTAACACACCAGGTCCAAGACCATCGACAGGCTTCTGCATATTTACTGAGGGGGGCAATGCAACAAGATTCCTTTGCACCTCCAATCACCATACTGCCTTAATTCAGGGTAGCTCTGGTCTTCTGTCACTGGCCTTTGGATTATATGGGGTTTATGTACTAAAGGCAAATATGCTTTTCATGTTGCAAGGAAATTTTTAATTTGCAAGGGTCCCATTAGCTTAGTAAATGAGATGAAGCTCTGCTAACTTCTATTATTCAACCATGTGCATGCGATATGCTATTTTTCTTTGCATGTGATTAGGTATTCTTTGCAAAATTAATTTTCACAAGATTTACTAAGCTAACCCTTGCCAAGTGAACAGCCTAGTTGCTTTTAGTAAATCAAACTTTGTATCTGCAAACTCTTTTGCTAGCTACTACTTGATGTCCCAGTAACCGGGACTTGCCATGGGTTCAGTTTTAGGTTTTATTCACTAAAATAATGTTGTACCTTTAGAAATATTAAATACGCAGAATGTTAAAAATGCTAGCATAATAAACAAGAAGTAAGGATGAAAGAAAATATGAGGATATAAAAAAGGTACTGAGAAATGAGACTCCATTGTCGGCTCTACCCCTAATAAAATGTTGGGGGAGGGATGAAAGGCAAGCAGCCATAGAAAGAGGTGCTGCTCCTGAAGTTGCTGCAAAGACAGCCATGTGTCCAACAAAACTGACAACTTTCACAGTCTTCACAGTTGCAGCAGGAAGAGGATGATGCAAATAAAACTGTAAATTTGAGCACCATTGAATGCCCTTTCATGTCATATATCCATATAATAGAAGAGAGGGGATTATCAAGATTCGGATCTTAACCCAGGACCTCTATTGTGCCTGCCTGTAGTTCTTCTTACTGTGACAATTGAAATGCTAGACATCTCCCTGCCTGATCCATTGGACAACCTTACTTTTAATATTGTTTCTGCTGAACCTTGAAATCCTTGCTCCATCCAAGAACTTCCGATTTAACCATGTTTCTGCACTTCCTGTTTGCTCTGCTCCAACCATCATTTTGCTCCTTGCGCTTCAGCTGCCATACTTTTCTTCATCACCACTCATTACCGACCTTTGACTTATTCATTGACTATGCTTCCATCCGATCCCAATCAGCTTCCACTGGTTGCCAACCTATGGCTTATTCATCAACTATGCTTCTGTCTAAATCCAACCAGCTATGACCTGTTACTGACTTTTAGCTTATTCATCTACTACGCTCCTGCCTGATCCCAACCTGCTACTGATGGATAGCGATGTTTGGCTTTTTCACCTACTATGCTTCCTCCTGATCCCAACCTGCTACATCTGTTACAAGTCCCCTGTATACTCACCTCCTAGTGGGGCGATCCTGAGGGACATCACCTGACACTGTCATGCTGCGAAACACATCTCCACCATCGGGACCTCTGGTGAATATTGATTATTCCTTAGACCCCGCATCTAAGGGTGAGCTTGTGCCACCTGCTAGGGGGATCTGTTACTATGTGAATCTCTCTACTGCTATAGCTACTGGCCTCTGTGTCTGACCCCTGAGCTGGACAGGAATGCTTTTCCAATGGGACACTAGGGACCTGGTGGTCCCCAAAAGATTGCCTTAATTTGCAGGGATTTCCTCTCATTTCCTGTTTGGCTGTGGGACAGGAGGTGAAGGTACATCTCCCCAATGGGACAAAGATGGCAAAAATAAACTTTGCAGGGGTTATAACCCCATTTTACTCTATCCAAAATAAAAAAAAGCCTATAGTTCTACTTTAAGTTAAGGATGACACCAGCATCCCTGCCTCTTTGTTACATGTTGCAGTGGGGAAGGGATTTCCTTGGCCTTATCTCCACGTTTGGCATTCCATACTGATGCAGAGAGTGGTGGCAGTGATGTCAGCACTATCTGAATCTGTACAATGTGAACCAAGGGCACCGTGGTGACATACTCTTCAGAAAGTGGGGCAATGATGCCCTGTATTCATTGTTGAGTTCTTAGTCTTCTGGGTTGAGTTATGTGTGGTTTTATTCAACAGCTCTGTTTTTTTAATAACACCTGGGGCATTAAAAATATATAAAATTAAGCTTGGACTTTAATGTCTACCATGATGTTAGTATTTTTTGGTAATCATTGATCAAAAGGTACTTTAAACATTTAAAAAAAACACTGACACACTTCCATTTTTCTCATTCTGTCTTTTCTATTTCAGTGTTTCTCTTTCTGTCCTTTGGGATCAGAACCTTGCACAGCTGGGTTCATTAATCACATTTTAAAAGAATCACACTAATCATTTCAATTCTATGAGGAGATCTGTAAATCAATCTGTTATTGGTCCCTGAAGACTGGTTTGTGAAACACAGTTCTAGATGAAAATCAACATTTGTTTTGGCTTAGTTCAACATCAGACTTATCTTTCTGCACCTCACTATAATCATAGAAGTCTTTCTTAGAGATCTTGTGGCATTTAAAATATCACATTGATGTCTTTAGCGTGTGTAGCGTTTTCTGTTAACTGATTGAATAATGTATGTCTACCTTTCTCATGGCTTTTTCTAAGGAACCATTAAACAAAAAAATTGACAGCATATTACCCTCTCTACAGTGCCTTGAAAAAGTATTCATACCCCTTGAAATTTTCCCCATTTTGTCATGTTACAACCAAAAACATAAATGTATTTTATGTGATAGATCAACACAAAGGGGCACATAATTGCGAAGTGGAAGGAAAATGATAAATGAGATTAAATTACACACAGGTGGACTCTACAAATTAGGTCACTAGATTTTAGTTAGGGGTATCCGAGTAAAGGGGGGACAATTTGTCCACGGGACTTTACCCTGAACACACCATCCCCACCGTGAAACATGGTGGTGGCAGCATCATGTTGTGGGGTGGAGATTCACCGTCCAGCAGGACAATGACCCTAAATATACAGCCAGAGCTACAATGGAATGGTTTAGATCAAAACATATTCATGTGTTAGAATGGTCCAGTCAAAGACCAGACCTAAATCCAATCGAGAATCTGTGGCAAGACTGGAAAATTGCGGTTCGCAGATACTCTCCATCCAATCTGAGAGAGCTTGAGCTATTTTGCAAAGAAGAATGGGCAAAGATTTCACTCTCTACATGTGCAAAGCTGGTAGAGACTTACCAAAAAAGACTTCTACAAAGTATTGACTCAGTGGGCTGAATACAAATGCACGCCACACTTTTCAGATATTTATTTGTAAAAAATGTTGAAAACCATTTATCATTTTCCTTCCACTTCACAATTATGTGCCACTTTGTGTTGGTCTATCACATAAAATCCCAATAAAATACATTTACATTTTTGGTTATAACATGACAAAATGTGGAAAATTTCAAGGGGTATGAATACTTTTTCAAGGC
The DNA here is from genome assembly GCA_018402905.1 of Glandirana rugosa. Taxonomy (NCBI): domain Eukaryota; kingdom Metazoa; phylum Chordata; class Amphibia; order Anura; family Ranidae; genus Glandirana; species Glandirana rugosa. The sequence goes on from BLSH010430183.1 coordinate 2,298,857, forward strand.
ACTGTATATCCTTAGTTGACTTTCAAAACTCCCAGACTTTTTTTCTCCCCAGATCCCCTTCAGAGCATTTTTTAAAAAATGTATATTATGTCTCAGTTCTGCATTTTATACCTTTTAGTGTTTGTAGTCTACGCTAACATATTATATATTGCTCTTTTGGGAGAGATAGGGCTTTCATTTTGTAGCAGTGCAACATTTACGTAACTTCCTTACCCACTGCAGCATGGCATTTAGCTCCAAAACAGGAGACTCTAGCATTGTAAGTGCGGCTGAACAGTGCACTGAGTGATAATGTTTAGGGCAGTATGCCCCCAATAATGAATGCCTGGAATGCAAACAGTCTGTGTTCCAAGCAATCGACCATACATACATAATGCCCTAAACATTAGTACCACTCGGTACAGCATCTAGCCTTATCTGCCTGCAACACAGAGATTTACAGGCTGCGGGGAGCTTGCACTTGCACCTAAACACTGGCTTGCCTTGAGGCCTTATGCATGAAGAATTATTTTGTTTATTAACTTTTGCAATCTTTTTGTAACCCACATTGGCAATTTTTTGTATAATTTATAAAGTCCCTAGATTGGGTCTCATATAAAACTGGGGTAATTTAACATCCAGTCAAATGTTAGTATTCATATTTGCTTTGATAACAGTCAAACAATGTTATCATGTACTGTTAAAGTGAACCTGTGCTTTGCCCATGCAAGGCAAATAAACAGTTTCACTTTAACCTGTCGCCACCCCAGCAACAAATATCTTTCCTTCATTCTCCTTTTAGATGTCAAAAGCAGAAGAACCTGCCTTGTGTAATTTAAAGGTTGCTTAACTTGTAGCCTAAGCAGGGAAATTGACTCTTCCCAATTATTGTTCAGTTGTTGGTAAATTTCCTTCCTCCTAGTTAATATGCATTAGTGTTTAAATTACAATGTTTGTAATAGAACATTCTCCTCGGTTATGATAATGGTAGAGTTTGCTGAAGGGTTAGTTCACATTTACAAAAATTTGCCTATGCAGATAAGGGGTATTTGTAGATGAAGCAAACCGTGCAGTTGTAACTAAACTTGAATAATGCTCTTGCTATAGGTGTAGGTAATCTTCATACCTCCCAAAGCCTGAATGGAATACTCCCAGGACATTGCTAGGACACTGCTAAGTGAGGCCTAGTCATTACTGCTCACCTCCACCATCACAGCAGTGAGCTCTTTCTCTGATTCAACCACCCTTACTGCATCAGGGGAGAGAAAGAGCATGTAAGGGTGGTTGAGTCAGAGAAAGAGCTTACTGCTGTGATGGTGGAATTGAGTAGTAATGACTAGGCCTCATTTAGCAACATCCTAGAAATTTCCTGGGAGTATTCCAGTCAGGCTTCGGGAGGTATGATAATGACCTACACCTAAAGCAAGTGCATTAATTCAACTTTAGTCAAAGCTGCACAGTTTGTATTTATCTACAGGCACCTATTATCTGCATAGATCCCTTTTTGGTAAAGGTTAACTAATCCTTTAATGTATTTCATTATGCAGGGAGACTACATGCATTAACCTAACCCCAATCCTGGTCAAAATATATTGCCAGCTCCTTTGAAATGTATTTTTTCTCCAAACCTTCTTTTTTTGACGTATGTTCAGAAATGTTTCTGTAGCAAGCAGCAAATTTATTTTAAATTGCATTAGTCTTTCCTACTGATGGATTCATTGCCTGTGGCAGCTGCTGGTACTGTATGTGCTTATAGTGCAGACAGAGAAACGATACCAAGGGACCTATTTTTCAAATGTACCTTAAGCACATCTCTGCTGCATAAGTTAAAGGATTCATATCTTCTGAAAACTGCAAAAATGCATCCATATGATAAGACATATTAGAGCAATACAGGCATACAGAAGACAAATGGAGTGCTTTACCAGACAATCTATGCAGTAGTCTAATCTGTTTTTAACTTACTAAACTGAAAAGGTACATTTCTTTATGGATGGAAATGTTTGATCTGTCAGACTACATTTCTTAGGTCAATTACATTTTGTAACTTCTTCCCTTTTTAGAAAAAGATGCTAAAGAATACCTGCTACCCACATACATCTATACAATGATTATAGGCAATAACGAGGGCTAATTAAATTATAGTGATTATGTTATAGGAAATTGTTAAAGAAACAAGCTGTGGATTTCTTTTGTGGTGTATTTCTATTACTTTTGGTTTCCACATTACTTTATATATTTATATTTGTAACTAAAAGCAACAGGTATGATTATAAGAGAGAACTACATCATTTATAATGCAGATCACCTGGAGGAAAAGAGATTTAATCTCCAAATGCAAGAACTAGTTCAGGCCAGCTCAGTAGATTGTTTAAAAAAAAAGAGATAGATGAATTCCTAAAAAGCGCAAAATATCACTGTATACTAACAATTATAGGTAATAAAACTAGGGGTAGTTGATCCAGGGAATATCCAATTGCCACCCGGGGGATCAAGAAAGAGTTTTTTTTCCCCTGCTGGAGCAAATTGGATCTTGCTTTATTGTTTTTTCTGCCTTCCTCTGCATCAACTATGGGTATAAGAGTTTTTATACAGAATTTGTTTTTTTCCATTGGTTGAACTAGAATGACTTGTGTGTTTTTTTCAACCTGACTAACTATGCAACTGTATACGATCATTCCTGCTTCTTTGCTTTTAACCCATTTCAACAGGCTTTGTGAAAAGGAGCATGTAAAATAAAAAATAAAGATTATAAAATAGGACACATGAGGACCACATAGTTTCAAACTCTTAAAACGTTTTAAAGCCTCACATATATCCAGTGAAGTAAACAGCCTCAGATGATACATAGAGATGAAACAAACCCTCATACATAAGGTTTACTTGTAGATCTGCAGTCTTCCCCTTTCTACACCCTTTCAAAATTGCAAATCATTTTAAAACTCTTTCTTCGTCTGCCAGCAGTACATAGGGAAGGGTGGAGAGACTGCATTTACACTGTGAGAGAGTTGATTGGAGGAAAGGGACACCCCCCCTTCGCATAGGCAGAGGGACAAAGAAACATGCCGAGCTGTATTCTGAATAGACAAACTCTCTGCTTATCTATCTCTAATCTTTCTCCCCTACACAAATTTTTAGCTCATGTTATCTCATGTGTCAGAGAATTTCTCAGAAGTGGCTCATGCTGATAACAGAGGAACAAAGCACCGGAGAGAAATGGCACTTAGAGCTTTGGAGAGAGATAAGTAAACACTACATGCACAATATGTCATATGTGCTTAGTTCAAATTTCATGAATGGGGTCTACAACCACTTACATTTATAAGCTCTACATTTCTTTGCATTTGCAGATGCCATCATGCCGCCTGAGAATTGGTGCTGTTTATTGCCCTGGACTCTTGAGGATGGAAATAAACGAAATTCCAAAGCATAGATAGTCAGATACAGTATTTGCATGATGGGCTATTAATAGTATCCCCAAAAAATGCCAGTTGATGTTCATGTATACTGAGGCAAAGTTTACATTAGAATGCATATATTAAAGACCATTGCACTGACATGTCTTAAATGTGCTGTGCTTTTGGAAAGTTTCCATTTGAATTAAGAAAATCACAAAATGCAGGCCAGTACACCCTAAATGCAGTGTAGCGCTACCCCAAACACAAAAGGTATCTTTACTGCTTGCTTAAAGAAAATGAAACAAACAATAACAGTAATGTAGAGAAAATAGGTATTGGTAGAACAGAGAGCAAAAGCCACTGAAGAAATCTATGATATCAAATCTGCCTGCTTTCAGGGGACTCCTTTAAGTGAGATAACCCCGGGAGCAAAGGTAAACACACTAGAATAACAGATCAAAATGAGATGTTACTTCAATGAATTATCTGACAATTTGAATTGGGCTATATGGGTCCAGGCAGGAGGAGGACGGAGGAATGACCTTGTTCAATATGTCAATTTTCTCCCTTCTTCACCCCAGCAGCCCCGTTTAACTACTTCCCACCCGGCCTATAGACAATTGACGGCCGGGCAGTGGCTTTGTTACCCTGACTGGGCGTCTATTGACATCCTCAGGATAACCCACGATAGCGCGCCCGTGAGGGCGTGCATTGCGGCGATCGGTGGTGAGGTGGGACAGACAGACCCACCGCATTACCAATCACAGTAAATAGCTACCATCGGAAGCTCTTTACCACGTGATCAGCCGTGACCAATCACGGCCGGTCATGATGTAAACAAGAAGAGCAGTTAATCAGCTTTTCTGCAGACTGTGCTTAGTGTTTATCAGCGCAGCCCCCCTCAGATCGCCACACTGGACCACCAGGGAGCCCGCCCAGGGGCCACCAAGGAGATTTCACCCATGGACCACCAGGGAGCCAACCCTAAACCACCAGGTAAGGGGCATAATGCCCAACATGGCTGGCACTCAGAATGGACACCTTACAGTGCCCTCTTTCAGTGCTGCCTATCAGTGCCCACCAGTACCCATAAGTACCACCTATCAGTGCCCACCAGTGCCACCTATCTGTGCCACCTATCGGTGCCCATCAGTGCCACCTATCAGTGCCCAGTGCCACCTATCAGTGCCCATCAGTGCCGCCTATGAGTGCCAGTCAGTGCTGCATATCAGTGTCACCTATCAGTGCCCGTCAGTGCTGCTTATCAGTGCTGCCTATCAGTGCTGCATATAAGTGCCTCATCATCAGTGCCCATCAGTGCCGCCTCATCAGTGCCAATCAGTACTGCCTCATCAGTGCCCATCAGTGATGGAGAAAACATACTTATTTACAAAGTTTTGTGACAGAAACCCTTTTTTTTTCAAAATTTTCGTTCTTTTTTTATTTGTAGCGCAAAAAATAAAAACCGCTGAGGTGATCAAATACCACCACAAGAAATCTATATTTGTGGGAACAAAATTATAAAAATATTGTTTGGGTACAAGGTCGCATGACTGCGCAATTGTCATTCAAAATGCGACAGCGCTGAAAATTGCCTGGTATTGAAGTGGTTAAACACAACACCTGATTCAGTGCACTGATTAAAGCCTACAACTTGAACCCACTTATATAATGACTAGAGTCCTGAGTATAGATGGAGCTCTTAATACCTTGGATGGCTTTAAGGTGGTGCACTTGTTGATGTTCTTGAATGGAGTGAAATATGGTACATCCAAAGAGGCTTGGTAAACAGCAGGACTCTAATGGTATTGGTAGTCTTCAGTTAAATCAGGCAGGTACTATTACTGCCAGGCAGAGTGTAACAGCATCACAGATTCTCCTATTAAATGAGGCAGAGTAGCAACAGCAGTTTAGTGTTCTGACTGAGGGAGGGTTGGGCAAGTGCCCCTCTCACCGATCCTGTGTCCAGAGGCCCAGGGAGGAAATATTGTGAAGACGATCCTTGTGGTCGTCCGACTGGCCACCTCCTCATGGAAACACTACACACTGGCAGGGGTGCCTGGAGATGGTCCCCTCTTAGCTCTGGATGTGCGCCACTGACCTCAAGGCTGTGGCAGACATGATCACATAGACTCAGGTCCACAGTACCCCTCTCCAGTGTCCAGTCTTCCTCACACCTCGTGGTAACTCTCCTTTCTCCCAGGAAGCCTCTGGGGGTATGATTCCTTCTCTCTAGCAATGGCTGGAATGTGTAGTTCTCACTGTATGGATTACAATGAAGCAGCCTGTGTTGAGGACTCCATTTCCCATAGTTCCTTGCTGCTCCTGCAATCCTCCCTTGATTGGCCAGTTTCCCTCTGTCAATGAAGAAACAGCAGAAAGAGCAGAGTGAACGGCCCTGCCTGTGAATAGCTTCTGACTCACAGTGAGAGGACCAGGGAAGGGAGAATTTCCTCCACAGAAACTGATAGGCAGTGTCTCTCCCTTCAGTGAGAGACCCGGCCAGCTTGACAAGGTAGCGGGGATGCGAGGCAGCCACTACAGCAGTATGCTGTACTTTCAATGCTCTTGTGGGCATGATAGGTTTCTATTCAAAATTAGATGATGTCTTTTCCTTGCATTTTTCCCGTGCTAGAAAATGTAGTGCTTGTATTGTAAATAAAATCTTCTTTTACATGCGTGTTTTTCAACAAACCTATGCCAACTCCTTTAGTTTATTGAAAAACACATAATGTAGGTAAGAAACATTGTAGTGGACTTGTGCTTTGTCCATACAGGGCAGACAAACACCTTCACTTCAATGGTGGTCCCTTCAGCTACTTATACGTAGCCTCCTTTCACTTCTACACAGCTTCATTCACACATGGAAGCAATGTGACATTCCTGCTACATCTGAGTATGGCAGTGCATGTGGCTCACTCATCTTTCTCATATGTGACAGCATTGGTGCTTGAGGATTGGCTGTTTAGGAACCTAGCACTGTCAAATAGGGTTGGAGAGAAAGCTTTTTGCCCTTTACGAGTTCCAAGCCACACCTCACACAAGGCTTCTAATAGACACAAGTGAATGCAGCTCTGTATTCATTTAGTAATTATTATCCCCTTCATGCCACCTCCTGGTAGCCTTTTAAGTGGGCTTTAATGCTCAGAAGAGCAGCTTTTATATCAGGTGACCACGGTGATTGCCTCTTATAGAAGTTAAAGTGGTAGTAAACCTCCTATCATTTTCAGCCAAGGAAGCTGCCATCTTGGCTTCTGTTTAATCTACAACTGCCATGATGCTGCACATGTGATCAGCTATAACACCAGCCATTGGATGGTTTGACAGTTTGGCTTAGAGCACAACCAATGGCATGTGCCTGAAATGGAACTGGTTTTTAAACTGTTAAATGGATGGGTTTACTACCGCTTTAAATGATCAGGATCCTGAGAGTGAGTGCAGTGAGCACGCTCTCAGCGCACGCCCCCAGGCTACCGTGGACACAAATGTGGGGTGGCTGGTTACTAAAGCCTACTATTCCTGCCACCGCATATATGGATTACATGGTCGGCAGGAGGGTACATTTGTTTTTTTTAAATTAAATCTGTATAAGTACTTGAATTTGAATTGGTATCAGCCTCCCCTATACAGCAAAGCTCAGACTGGAAGAGGAAGAAGCAACACAAGGAACCAATCAGTTGCAGGGCTCATATGCTAGCAAGGGACACACGGATAGGAGGAGAGAGTAGAGTAACACAAAGATAGGTTCATCATTTTGTTGCTTTTACTGTCCATTCACATTCTGGGGAGGCTCAAAGCTTGTAAATGAAGCAAGGAAAAAAAATAGGTCTCCAGCTGTGCTGTGTATATCTCAGGACTGGATAGACAGAAATTTAAGGCCTCATACACACGGGCGTATCTTAAAAATGAATCAAAACGTCGGGCCCAACGTCAGGGAAACAAATCTGCATTTTTCGGCGTTATGCATTGGCATTAGTGAGCATTAGTGAGCGTCGGCGTCAATAGGCGTCTTTTAAAAAAAAAAATCCTCTGCTATTTTTCAACCTAAAAACGTTGGCGTCAAAAACGCTGGTTAACGCCAGTACGGCATTAGTGGGCGTTAGTGAGCGTTTTGCGGCGTCGGCGTCAAAAACACCAAAACGTTACAGCTTCAGAACGCGCTGGCCGTGGGTTCTAGTTTCAGCTCACTAACGCCGACGCCCTCTACAGCTCAAAAACATCGGCGTTTTTATGGGGGCATTGACTAACATGGAGAGCTGCAAAAAATGGCAGAAAACGTCGGCGTCAAAAAACGTCCGTGTGTATGAGGCTTAAATCCTTAGCAGGTATAACAGCTCCCATATGTGTACATCTTTTGAATATTTGGCTTCTTTGCCTGGAGTTAAGCTTAAAGTGTAACTCCACTTTTGTTGAGAAAAAAACATTCCCCTCTGGGTGATCTGTGTACATTGCAGGGATTATAACAACCTTTGTTGCAGATTCCTACCTTTTGTTATTGTGAAAAAATCCCTCTGTGTTTCTCTGTGCCTCTGTTCTGAGCGGGTCTAATGGAAGTGGTTTCATAATTAACTGTCAGGTGTGCAGCTGTAGGGCACTAATGAGGAAATCTACTGGGCCTGCATCCCTTTATACGTATTCCTATTAAAAGTATCTCTTCAAAAATTACATTTTTGTTGCAGGGGATGCCTGAAATCTGACTTGTGCAGACTTTTGGGAAAACTGGTGAGCCAATCACACAAGCAGGAAATGTTGTACAGAATAACTCCAGGTAGCCATATTGCAATGCCTTCTCAGAAAATTACAGTGGCTGCAGATTGATTAAAAACAGTCATTTTTAACCCCTACAGATCCACGCTATTGCCGAAGTATGGCTCCAGCGCGGATCTGAAATGCTGGGACGACGTCCATGGACGTTGTCCCCTGTGCACGCTCTCGGCGCGCCCCCCGGCGGCAGCGGCGGCGCGAGCGCGCGCCCGCCGCACGCTGCGCGAGCGTGCCCGTGGGTCGGAGGGACTCGATGTCCGCTCGAGACCCACGATCGCCTAACAGAGCTGCAGAACGGGGAACCGCCGATGTAAACACGGCGGTTCCCCGTTCTGTGACAGGGGACAAGCAGATCTACTGATCCCTGTCACTGGGATCAGTTAGATCTGTTATGTCCCGGCCAGCCCCGCCACCCCACAGTTAGAACATGTCCAGGGAACACTGTTAACCCCTTCACTGCACCCTGCAGGTTAACCCCTTCAATGTCAATGACATTTACACAGTAATCAGTGGTTATTTAAATTTCTGATCGCTGTATAAATGTCATTGGTCCCAAAAATGTGTAAAAAATGTCCGACATTTCTGCAGCAATATCGCAGTCCCGCTAAAAATCGCAGATCGCCACCATTACTAGTAAAAAAAAAAAAAATAATAAAAATGCCATAAATCAATTCCCATAGTTTGTAGACGCGATAACTTTTGCGCAAACCAATCAATATACGCCGATTGCGATTTTTTTTGTACCAAAAATATGTAGAAGAATATATATCGGCCAAAACTGATGAATAATTTTTTTTAATGGATTTGTACTTTAGCAAAAAGTTAAAAATATTGTTCTTTTTTGCAAAATTGTTGCTCATTTTTTGTTTATAGCTGCGATCAGAAATGACACAGAGGTGATCAAATACCACCAAAAGAAAGCTCTATTTGTGGGAAAAAAAGGACGCAAATTTTATTTTGGTACAACGTCGCTCGACCGCGCAATTGTCATTCAAAATGGGACAGCGCTGAAAGCCAAAAATTGGTCTGGAGCAGGAGGGGGTTTAAGTGCCCAGTAAGGAAGTGGTTAATGATATTCAATTACAATATGATTAGTGTCGCAATTATATTCACTTTAATTTTTTTTCTTTATTTGCTATTTTTTTTCCCCACGAAAGTGGAGTTACCCTTTAAGGATATTCCTAATTCCTACTAATATGACTATGGTGGTTGGTATTAAATATATGCAAATTACACAAAAAGAAAAAAGGGGACGTAAACAGAAAAAGTTTAAAACTGTCCACATAAAAAAATAAAAACTGTCTGAGCTGTATCCCAGAATTTGTTTTACAGTACAGGTACATGCTAGAGGCCATCTGTAAAAATCATTACTATCCTACATAAAATTGGGTCTGCTCGTAGTCCTACTTTTGCAATTATGGCTCATTAGCTGCTGCCACATTATGAAGCAACTTACTGAATTCACGTGCTCATGGTGTCAATGAGCCTGGTGTTTAAAACGTGACCCTGTTCACTAATTACATGTACTATCAGCTCCTCTGCATATGATGGATTGACATTTAATTAACAGTGGCATAGGTGAAAAATTATTTCATCAGCACCTTCATGTTTAATATGTGCACTGCAGCAAGATGAGCTGACATATGGAGAATTGCCAGTTAACTAATGCTAGCAACATATCATTTTAAAGGTAATACACTATATTGTTTTTTATAGTTTAGAAATATAAATTAAAGTAATTACCTTATTGTAAATATACTTACCAATAAAGAATAAGGATGGCCTAAGATTCTGGCCTAACTGAAATGGAGGAATCCGTCACATTGATAGAAGGCTGTATTTTGTCATAGATGACATCATAAGGGGCAGAAAGACTGGACACCAATAACGCTCTCATATGCAGAGTACGCCTGCAGTCCTCATTCTTTCCGCAGGAAGGCACTTAGCCAACATAAGAATATGTAGATATAGTTCCATGCCACCTAGTGGCCTTTTTTGTCTTGTAGTTTGTACATGTTCACAATATTTGTGCTGGGTGCTATAGTTGTTTTTTTATATTCTTATTTCACCCAACCATAGATCCTAAATATATTTTCACAAAATTTGACAGCCAACCCATCTTAGAGGGTATGCATAAATACCAATTAATTGGGGCTTATATTTAGTGCTTTCTGGTGCTTGCAGGGCCTCCTCAGTCAATTTCTGATATACAGATTCTGAATTTTGAGTCAGATTTGTTTTAGTTATGTTAACATAAGCTTATGTACAGCTTTGTCATTGGATTTGCACTGAAATGGGTAGGCAACTAAGTAAGACATGTTGAGCTTAGATTATATGGAATCTGAAGAACAGTACACTCTCGAGGAAGGTTTAAGCAATTTAGCAACAAATAGATGCAAACAAGGCTGGTCTTTGCAAAGTCTATCCAACAGTTTGTATGTGTATTTGCACCCCCTGCGCCTGAATCCTGGATAACCATTCAAATAGAGTAGTGAATAGTTAAAACCCTTGTCAGTTTTTTTACATCTATGGAACATTCAAGAGATATCGCTACACATCCTTTTCTGTAGACAGAGCAGAAAGTAAGATAAATCTCCCTAAAACAGTTGTTACCAGGACAGATATCCCCATTGGAAGATTTCTCCTTTATTTCTGTAACCCAAAACATCACATTTTCCCTAGCCTTCAGCCCCAGTATCACTGATCACCAGAACAAATAGGGGGAAACTCCTACCAGGGATGCAGCCAGCAATAAAAACCTAACAGAGGTTCTAATCCTTCCACATTCTATCCACTTTTAGATATATGCTAACACTGGAGATGAGAAGGATATTCTATACAATGCACAATTAAGAAGTGGTCAGGGTCAGGTTTTATTCTATAGCAGGGGTGTCAAACTTGATTTCATCATGGGCCGTATCAGCATTATGGTCGCCCTGAAAGGGCCGGTTGTATATGTAAGATTAGATGTCCAGAGCACCACCCCCTTACAACAAATGCCAAGAGCTCCCCCCCACCATCAGAAGTCAAGGGTCCCCCACCCTTCCTTGCATCACAGTAGGGGCAGAGCTGGGAAGCAGAAAGTGCAGGGTCTAGAGGAGGACCAGAGGAGAGCTGGAGTCTTCTGAATGCTGAGACCAGGGGAGGTGAAGATGAGGGGGTGCTGCAGCTGCACAGAGAGGAGCAGGATCTGAAGGAGTTCTGTCCTCCACTCTCCGACCGACTGCTGAGACAGGGAGTGGTGGAGATGAGGGGAGTGCTGCCGCTGCAGGAAAGGTGTGAGGGCCACATGAAATGACCCGGAGGGCCGGATTTGGCCCCCGGGCCTTGTGTTTGACACCTGTGTTCTATAGCAATGCTACTTTAGAGCAGCAGGGAGAGGTATTGCTGAATAAAGCTGCAATAATATAATAAATCTGTCTGATAATCTATCTCGTATTCCTTGCATAACATTGCCTTGCTGTGCAAACAGCATTGATATATGCCCCTCTTTCTGCATACTGTAAATGGCTTTCTCACAGTATTCTCTACAAAGTGGCTGATTAAACTGACATACTGACAGCCACTATGAGAGTACCCACAAATCACAAATGATCCTGGAAACATGGCACAATAAGCACATAAAATGGGAAAATAACATCAAATTCTTTCTTGCTAGTTCTATAATAATCACTACTGTAAGAATGACTACTTGAGCAGTTGTCCGAAAATACATTGTCATTTTCATATGCACTTTAACCAGAGAGCTCCGTGGCCGTGTAGCTGGTGCACAAAATGGGTGCACATGTGTGAATGCACATTGGCACCAGGCAGGCTACTTAAATTGCATTATGCCAGTGCTGATTGGTCTTATCTGCTCTCAAGCATCTGTGTATCTGTTCCTGTATCTGATCCTCTGTTGCCGACCTTTGATGAACCTGACTCTGCCTGAACGCTGCCCATACCGGCTTGCCTCTGGACTATTATTCTGTCTGATGCCCTGGATTATCTGCCTTGCTCTTACCGACCTTGGCCTGGTTCCTGACTATCCCGCTGCCTGCTGTCTGTGTCTTAATCTGCTTGAACATTGCCAACCTGGACTGCCTGATCTTGTCTTGGCCTGCATACCTGCATCTGCACCCACTGACCCATGCCTGTCTCCAGCCTGGTTCTACCACCTGTGTGCTTCTCACCAGCCTCCTCTGCATGCCACAACGCACATCTGTACCTGCTGGCAGAAGACTTTACAGGCACTCATGCCACTCTATGCTCCAGTGATTGCCTGTCACCTTACCAGGGCGCTTGAGCCAGAACTGTAAGAGAGGCCTTCCCAGGGGCGTATCATCCATGGGTGCAGGGTGTTCACTGCACATGGGTCCCCGAGGGGGGGGGGCACTGTGACCCACCCTGCACACGTGGATAGTCCTCCGGTTTACAGCTGGGGATGATCGGTGCAGCGGGAGGGACAGTTGTAAGCACTGATCTCCCTGCATGGCTTGACAGCAGTTTCTCCTCCTCTCTGTGCTGCGGCTATTGGTGCTTACAACTGTCCCTCCCGTGGCACTGATCATCCCTGGCTGTTCTCTGTGTTCTCCTCCTGAGCTCCTCCTTCTTCGAGCCCCCCCACCTTCTCCTCCTTGGCCCACCATTCTCCTCCTCTGTGTCCTCTTTTTCTGCCCCCTGTCCCTATTTATTAATAGATAATAAAATAACAAAAAAGACTACTGACACCACACTGCCCTACTGCCCTATTGACACTCCTCCCCCTCAAATCATTGTGAAAAAAAAAATACAAAAATAAATTGTAAAAAATAATAAAAATAAAAAGAGATCTGACACTGTCCATTGCTCTACTGACACCATCCACTGGCTGCCAAAAAGCAGTTTGAAAAAATGAAAAAAAAAAATACTAAAAAATGAAATTGTAAAAAAATAGTAATACAATTAAAAAATAAATAAAAAAGAACTACTGACACCGCCCACTGCCCTACTGACACAATCCTGCACATAATACCCACTGCTGTACACTCCTTACTCCTCACCTGCACATTCTACCCACCTCCATACACTCTGCACTTCTCCCCTGCACATACTACCCACCTCCATATACTCCACACTCCTCTGCTGCACATACTACCTGCCTCCATACACTCTGCATTCTTCTCCTGTACATACTACCCACCTCCATACACCCCCCACTTCCCTCCTGCACATAGTACCCACCACCATGCACACCCCACTCCTCTCCTGCACATACCACCCACCTCCATACACTCCACACTTCTCTCCTGCACATACTACCCACCACCATGTACACCCTACTCCTCTCCTGCACATATTACCCACCACCATATACTCCGCACTGAATATTCCTTATTTAACATTACTGAATTCTGCACTATGTTATACTCTATTAAACCTCACTGTGGTGCTCAACGCGACACATTTTTTTCTCCATGCTTAGGGCTCGCTTTTTATCTTGCACACAGGCCCACTGATTTCATGATATGCCCCTGGGCCTACATCTACACTTCAGACTCCATCTGCAGGTGCATTACAGCAGCCCATAGATTAGTCAGTGGTTTGAATGAAAAAAAAAATTACTTGATTTCCCCATCCACATCACATTGAGTGTGTGGATGGGGGAATCAAGTCAATTTTTTTTTCATTCAGGATGATTTCCTCCTGCGGTGCTTTTATATACTGACGGCGGGAACACTTCCCCACCAACAGAATACACTGATCAGCTGCTGACTATTGTTTCTGGTGCTGAAATCCAACAGGCTGATTGTACAGATGTCAGTCGGTAGATCAACTTCTGTACAACCAGCCTGCCCATACATGGATGGAAATATGGTCTGTCCCTGTTGAATCTGCCACATTTCGATCTATGTATGCCTGGCTTTAGTGAATAGGCACAGAAATTGTCTTTGTTGATTATGGGACCGTGCTGTGGAATACAAGAATGCCTTAAATATGGGAAATGCTTTTAATGTAGATCTTTGTCATTCTCCGTGCAATTACACCACCTCTCATTGCTCACTTTACATTCTGCTCTACAGCAGACAACTATTTCCTTAGGCTGGCTACGCACATCATTATTTCTCACAATCTATTCATTTCTAATTAGAATTAATTAGATTGCTAAGTAGAAAAGATCTACTTTTTTAATGTAAATGGATCCAACTGAATAAACTGAGCATGAGCTGAAAAGTCATTCATTTAAAGGTGTTCAGTATACCCAACCACAGAGTTATTAAAGTATGTGTAAACCCCATCACTATAAAATCATTTACATTTAATTATTCTATATAAACAGCCATTTTCACTCATTTTAGATTCACAGCTTTCATTAAATAATACCTGTTGATCCTGCCATGAAGCTTGTTGTTCAGGCACTTCTATGTTAACACATACAAAAAGTTTAGTAGTGATCCTATAGTGCTTTTCAAGAAAACATGTTTATTCTAAGGAAAGAGATATTCTTTTACCGGAATGTCCCATAACACCTATTTTCCACCGCCTCCCAAAGGTCCACAAGGGGCTTGAGCCCCTCACCGGTAGGCCCATCATGGCGGGCATCGGATCCCTAAATGAACGCTTGGGGGAGTGGGTGGATGAACAACTACAACCACTAGTAGTGAACCTACCAGGTTACGTTAAGGTCACCACACACTTGCTGTGCAAAGTGGATAACTTTGTGTAGAAGGAACATTACAGGTGGGTCACTCTGTATGTCTTAAGCCTATACTCTTGCATTCCCCATGAATTAGGTTTGGCTGCAGTCTCATTTTTTCTAAGAAGGTACAGTTGTTTTTCATTGGCTCTCCTGGAATTCATCATTATGTGCTTAGAATACCTCCTCACTCACAATTACTTCATGTTCGACGGGGACTATTACCTCCAGTTATGTGGGGCTTCCATGGGGGCTAAGTTCTCACCATCCCTGGCTAATCCTTATATGGGCTGGTGGATAGGCTAGGTTTTTACGTCCAGGGTGGTCGGGTATATTCCTAATCGGTCCCTACCACTCTTGAATCGGGGGTACCTTCGGGGTGTATTGACCTCCATTATCAGGGGCAGCTTGTACTTCATTAACACTCACTCCTCCATAAGATTCGTGTATTACTACTTAAGGTCCTCTCGGTTACTTTTTGTTGACATGGAAGAATCTTTTTTACTCTGACGTCGGTTTGGATTAAGTACCCCTTACGTTCTCATATCCGAATTCTGTATGTCTCACTGGGTGGACATTACAAGGAAGATGTGTTTCAATAGGTGAAACGTGTCGTTCACACACCACTGGAATTGCA
>BLSH010430183.1:2326356-2338420 GCA_018402905.1 Glandirana rugosa
TACCCGAACTTTACAGTTCGGGTTCGCTCAACACTAATTATAACCAATTTATAACCGCGCTTCACAATCTCAAACTTATATTGTGCAAAGTTTTAAACAATAATATATGTAGAAAAAAAGCCCCAAAATGAAATTAGCGAACAATCAAGTAAAAACACAGTGAAACACACAGTCCACTGTACTGTAAAAATTAGAATTCCTCTTTAATCACTTTCTTGTGTTAATTCACCACTCAGTGCCAATGATACTTAAAAAGTGACATGGATACCCTCCACTAGATGTACTCACCTGGGATATGTGACCATACACTAAACTATGACTGTGATTGTGTGCCCCCCAATGTGGAGTCAATAGAACATTCTCGGATCAATTGGTTATCCTAGGCACTTCTTAATACCTCCATGTGTGGGTATAACTCCTCTCGATACCTCCACTCAGCCATACATAGAGAAAGAGAAACCACCATACATAGTGTATATACAATATTTTAAAACTATGCAATAGGATGAAAAAAGGTGAAGGCAGTATATATTAACAAAAAAAACAAACAATGCAATTGCATGCACTGTAACAAACTAAAAGGGTTTACATCTTATCTTATTTTAAAGTATAACTAAAGCCATGGAGGTTTCCTGTCTGGGCTTTTTTCAGCCCTTAATTACCTGTTTCATAGAAGGAGCAAGCCCCCTGCTCATCTCACTTGCTCTATGCAGGCAACCATTAAAACCTGGAACTAGGCTCTTAAATTGTTTAAACTTCTGGTGGGGAACAATGGTCCCCCATACCTCCCCCAGGTGAATTAAACTCTTGACCTTTTTTTTGTTATAATAAATTAGCTACTTTTGAGGTACCGAAACACATACCCGCCGAAGGGGTATGTGTATCAATACCTTCAATTACAACAGGACTGTTCTACCTCTGAATGCTTTACCTTTCAACTGTCTGGACTGGAATCTCTGCTCCATGACCGTGACCTAATTTAGATGCATTCCAGGGTTTATAAATCCTTACAATCGCTTGCACCCTCGGGTCTATATAGGTGCAGGGGAAAGTGCGCCAAAGACATTCCAGACCTGGTCAGTCTGGATTGGGATGATATTTGGGGCTATACCTTTCAGCAGTTGGTTTTCACCAGACATAGACTCCTTCAATAAAAAAAGCATTCATCAGAGCCTCATCACTCTTCACCAGGCTAGACAGATTCTCTTCTTCTTCCACATGCTGTTGAAGGTGTCCTTTTTAACCTGCAGAAATCATGCATATATTCTGGCATTGCAGTAAAATCGAATGCTACTGGACACTATTATCTTTGGTTGGTGGAACCTTTGGCCTTGAAGTGGTTGAAGTGGAAGCCCCCACTTCACTGACTAGAAATTATTGGATGTCTTTAGTTAATGCTGTGTTACCATTATGCAAGGGAACTTATGACAGAAGGGCATGCCCTAACATATTTATTAAAGCATGGTTCCTGTGGTTAGAATTTTCGGACATAGGCACCTCTGAATCATGTTAATCTTCTTCATCCCAATGTAACTAAGTAGTTATGATTCACTGCACTGCTGCACTCACTGAATAGATTGTACCCCTCCTATTCTCCCCTGAAATAATGAAGCACTAGTGTCCTGAGGCTGGGACACCCCGCACCCTTCCCCATATTGGCCCCTTCCAATGTCTATGCCTACTTCTTTTCTGAGATCTGTTTGCACCTTTATAAGAGTGATTGTTTGCTGCTCATGTTATGTTGGCCAAATGTTTGATTTTTTTCACTGCAATCTTTAATAATAAAGCATTTATTAAAAAAAAAACTGACAGGGGTTATAACGAAATGTAAAGTTTGGGTTCGTACCAAACTTTGGGGTGTTCGCGACCTGGACCCGAACCCGGACATTTAAAAAAAAAGTTTGGGTTCGAGTTCTGGGTTCGGGTATTTGATCATGCATGTTGAATAGCTGCAGGGCAGCCAATCAACAAGCGTGATTTTCCCTAGAAGCCATCACAGCCATGCCTACTAATGGCATGGCTGTGATTGGCCAGTGCATCATGTGACCCAGCCTCTATATGAGGCTGGAGTCACAGTGCTGCAGGTCACATGCTCTCTGGGTAGTGTAGGGAGAGGATGCTGCCTGTGCTGTGAGGGACGGATTGCAGATAGATAGATAGGTAGAGATTACTACTACTTTTAGGGACAGATTGCAGATAGATAGATAGGTAGAGATTACTACTACTGCTGCTTTTAGGGACAGATTGTAGATCTCATCCTGCATTACAGAAAGATCTGACTGGACTAGGTAGAGTCTATTGCTTAGAGGGACAGATTATTGTTCCAAAATCATCTCCTAGTTCTATAGGGTCAGGTTCCTGCTGTTGCTGTTTAAGCACAGATTATTGTTCTAAAATCATTTTGCAGCCCTCTAGCACTTTCCAGGACTCTTTTACAGTCATTTTTGTGCCGAAAAGTTTGGTTTCCCATTGAATTCAATGGGGTTCGGGGTAAAGTTCGGGTCAAGTTCGGTACCGAACCTGGACTTTTTTCCGAAGTTCGGGCCGAACCCACCGAACCCGAACATCCACGGGTCCAATTAACTCTACTCCTCACCACTCTATCAAAAGTTATAATAAGCTTTTGTGTTTAGTTATATTTAAATGGTTACTGGGGGAAGGGGAGGTGATGGTGTATGCTTTCTGTTCTTTTTCATTAAAGCGGAGGTCCGAGGGAAAAAAAATTAAAAGTCAGCAGCTACACATACAGTAGCTGATGTCTGTTAATAATAGGACACTTACCTGTCCTGGAGTCCAGCGATGTCTGCACCCGCCGCCGATCTTCGGATCGGGGACGGGTGCAGCCGCCTCCATTGCGGGTAAGGGAACCCGGACGTGTAGTGTTACAGCTTCATGCCGGGCACCTTACTGCGCATGCACGAGGCTCTGCCGCGCTCTGCTATTGGCCAGGTGGCCAGTAGCAGAGCGAGCAGGGAGGAGGGAGCCGGGTTGCTGACGTCAGCGGTCGCGGCAGCCGGCCAGAGCTCCCGGATGTGTGTAAAAGGACACCTGTCTTTAGACAGGTGTCCTTTTACACACATCCGGGAGCTCTTCCCCCTCCCCCCGAAAGGTGCCAAATGTGACACCTGAGGGGGGGAGGAATCCAACCAGCGGAAGTTCCACTTTTGGGTGGAGCTCGGCTTTAAATACAGCGTTATAGAAAATCTATTGTATGTCCAAACATAACTCTTCTTAATTTTTTAATTTTAGCATTTTTAAATTGTTGTTGAATGTCATGTTTGTGGTATTCACATTTATAGTTACTATACTTTTTATATCTTCTATCCACATTAGTATTTTCCTTAAATAAAAACTATCATCAGAAGAAAGAAAAGTTTGTTTAATTTCCCAGGTGCCCATGTGCACATAACACTTGTCCCTATTAAAATCCAAGCACTAGATGTTATATTAAAAAAAAATATTTTCTGTCATTGCTGGCTGTAGCTCCGCCGCCCCCCCCCCCAACCCCCGACATCTAAAAATGTGAGTGTTCCCATGGAAGAGAGTTACAGCCGGATTGCATGCTGGAGAAAAAGGTTTTAATTAACAAAAACACAGGCTGACAGTAGCACACACCAACTACTACACTTGCCTAAGACAGCCTAGTATAGTACTTGGCTTGTGCTGTTTTCAGCTTGTGTGAATGAAAGCCTTTTTCTCCAGCTGCAATCATTTACCACATAAGCTGACAGTTTTCACCCCCCTCCCCCTGATTAGGAGGGTGCAGGTCCAGATTCTGCTTAAACTAAAGAGGAGAGATGAGGGGACAGCACTGCACACCAATGTTCTGTCAGCTTAGGATGAGGGGGATGGGTGTTGTGTGGGCTCTGTGTACACTGCCTGTCACACCAACTCCTCTTGAGTGGTCACTCAGAGATCCATCTTCATTCCTCTTTGTTGTTGGATAGCTGGTTGTTTGGGTGATAGATCTTCTCTACAATCTTTGTTCCTCTGGTAATGATGATGATGGTTCACGATTTAGTACCCATCATCATTCTTTTATGTGGTATGCATCTTGGTCTTTCTGCAGGAAAACATGAAGATAAAATGGTATATAAAACAGATCTATGTTCTGAAAGCTTTGTTTCCATAACTGATTTAATGTGAAATAATTTGGAACCTGCTGCTCTCTTGTTTGTACCTTTTAATATGTATTTATATAGCTCTATTATTTCTCATGGCACTGTATAAGGTAACAAATAAAACAGAGGAGGGTAGTACAGATAACACAATACAGAAAATGTTCCAAAGATTGGTACATACAAATGTATAGAGAATTAGGGCTGTGCCATATGGTTATTTTACAATCCAAAATGATATGGAGGTAGAAGCTAAAAGTAGAGCAAATAGGTAAGCTGAAATTTATTTTTAACAGAGATAGCAAGTAGTCTGGCAGGAACACATAAAGGTAGGAGAGTCATAGTAGGAGTGTGTGTTTGAGTGTACTTGTCACTAGCTTCAACACATACTAATTACAAAATATTTCAATGCCCTTCCTGCTAGTGCTAACTGAAAAAAAGAATGAAAGACTTTTATTCTTATGTTATCTTGATGTCACCATTGCAGAAACTCAGACAAATAAATGCGGCAAAGGCTAAAACAAAAATACCAATATACAAAACTTTTTGGACCTTGCAACAAATAAAGCCCAGTGTGTGAATTACAGCAGGTACATTTACACAAGCATTATCCCTTTGCATCAGAATCTCAGTATGGTGTAATTTCAGGACAGTTCTTTGTCCCCTGCCTGGGAGCCTTACCCTAAAATGAAATAAACAGGAAGTCCCAGCAATGACAAATACAACACTGAGCCTCCCAAAGTCCTTTCACTTCATTAGATGGGCATGATCCCAACAGGAGTTGGTTTCTAAACACTGTAAGGTTTGAAACAATGTATTTTTGGAGTGGGCATGGACAGGAAAGGACAAATACCCATTGTCAAATAACTTGCAGCAGGCTCACTAGAATCATCTCCTTATTTCAACAGCAAAGCAACAGCAATTTTTTTTTTCCTTTATTCATTTTCATTGAAGAGGAAGAATCAGGCACTACTCACAGGGATATTTGACAACAAGTTTGAATATATCGCTGTGTGGTAATGAGCCGCTTTAATTAATTGTAATTATGGCTGTGCTTTTCCTTGAAAAAGAAATGACTGAGATTGCATGTAGTAGCATAGGTAAGATAACTGAAGGGTCTGATGCTCCTATACTATCATCTGTGTTGGGTTTTTTGAAAGCAACCACAGCAAATTATCAGACAAATAACGTCATTTGAAACTTTTAGTAATAGTTTGACTCTGTGTGGAAAGCAGATAACCTATGTAGCCAGTCATTATCTTATTTTTTAGTCTGAGGTCCATTTAAGTTCAGGTCTGCAGCCGAAACAAGCAACTTAATTGGTGTAAGTTACAAGCTACATTTCTCTTAATTCAAGTTTTTTTTTTTTAAGTTAAAGTAATTGCCTGGTTTAATGGATATTTAGTATGGTGGGTTTTTTGTTTTTATTTTTAGATGCCAGACTAGCTGACTAGACTATATCCTATGAAACATATTATTTGTATCATTAGCATGTCAGAAATAAACTTTTGGGAATTTTTGTAGGATGTTTAAGATGATGTCCTGTTAATTGATTTGATGGATGTCTTCCTTGGACTAAAATAATTATATTTAACCACTTCACCCCCGAAATGTCTTCCCACTGTAGGACCAGAGCACTTTTTGCGATTCGGCACTGTGTCGCTCTAACTGACAATTGCGCGGTTGTACGACGTTGTACCCAAACAAAATTTGTGTCCTCTTTTTACCACAAATAAAGCTTTCTTTTGTTGGTATTTGGTCACCTCTGCGTCATTTCTGATCGCCGCTATAAACAAAAAAGGGCTACAATTTTGCAAAAAAAAACAATATTTCTTGCTTTTTGCTAAAACCCAAATCCAAAAAAAATATATAAAAAAAAAAATGTATTCATCGGTTTTGGCCGATTTATATTCTTCCTCATATTTTTGGTAAAAAAACCCACAATCAGCGTTTATTGATTGGTTTGCGCAAAAGTTGCCGCGTTTACAAACCATGAGAATTAATTTTTGGCGTTTTTACATTTTTTTTAGTAATGACGGTGATCTGCGATTTTTATCGGGACTGAGATATTTGGGCAGACATGTCGGACATTTTTGACACTTTTTTGGGACCAATGACATTTATACAGCGATCAGAAATTTAAATATCCACTGATTACTGTATAAATGTCATTAGTAGTGAAAGGGTTAACCTGCAGGGGGAGATCTAGGGGTTAACTGTGTTCCCTAGGTGTGTTCTAACTGTGAGGGGGCTGGGCTGTCAGGGGCATAAGAGATCTAACTGATCCCAGTGACAGGGATCAGTAGATCTCTTAGATGCCGCCTGTCAGAACGGGGAACCGCCGTGTTTACTTCGGTGGTTCCCCGTTCTTTCCCTCTGGCAGATCATCACGGCTCGTCGGCGGACATCGGGTCTGCCTGAGCTGCGGGCACACTCCTCCAGATTGTGGCGGGCACCAGCGCACGCTGCCGGCAGAGCGCTCGCGCCCCCTAGCTGCCTGTCCGCAATTCGCGAGACAGCAGTAAATATAGTGGTTAACTAGCTTGCATATAATCACTCAAAGATCAATGGTTTGTGCAATGTTCCATGTCCAAGCACAAACCATGGACATTATGAATAGTTTTGAAGCTAAATGTTATAATTACACAACAGATGTGACACTGGAATCTTGACTGCACAATAAGTCACTAGCTCCCAGCCCACTTAAGCTCCAACCCTGGGTCATGATATTGAGTGATGTTCTTACTGGATATACAGTATCTCACAAAAGTGAGTACACCCCTCACATTTTTGTAAATATTTTATTCTATCGCTTCATGTGACTACACTGAAGAAATTACACTTTGCTACAATGTAAAGTAGTGAGTGTACAGCTTGTATGACAGTGTAAATTTACTGCCCCCTCAAAATAACTCAATACACAGCCATTAATGTCTAAACCATTGGCAACAAAAGTGTGTACACCCCTTAGTGAAAATGTCCAAATTGGGCTCAATTAGCCATTTTCCCTCCCAGTGTCATGTGACTCTTTAGTCTTACAATGTCTCAGGCATGAATGGGGAGCAGGTGTGCTAAATTTGTTGTTATCGCTCTCACTCTCTCATACTGGTCACTGGAAGTTCAACATGGCACCTTATGGCAAAAAAGTCTCTGAGGATCTGAAAAAAAATGGTTGCTCTACATAAAGATGGCCTAGGCTATAAGAAGAGTGCCAAGACTCTGAAACTGAGTGGCAGCATTGTGGCCAAGACCATACAGTGGTTTAACAGGACAGGTTCCACTCAGAACAGGCCTCGCCATGGTTGACCAAAGAAGTTGAGTGCACGTGGTAAGCATAGTATATAGAGGTTGTCTTTAGGAAATAGACGTAGGAGTGCTGCCAACATTGCTCCAGAGGTTGAAGGGGTGGGGGGTCAGCCTGTCAGTGCTCAGACCATACGCCGCACACTGCATCAAATTGGTCTGTATGGCTGTCATCCCAGAAGGAAGCCTCTTCTAAAGATGAAGCACAAGAAAGCCTGCAAACAGTTTTCTGAAGACAAGCAAACTAAGGACATGGATTACTGGAACCATGTCCTGTGGTCTGATGAGACCAAGATAAACTTATTTGGTTCAAATGGTGTCAAGCGTGTGTGGCAGGAACCAAGTGAGGAGTAAAAAGACAAGTGTGTCTTGCCTACAGTCAAGCATGGTGGTGGGAGTGTCAAGGTCTGGGGCTGCATGAGTGCTGCTGGCACAGGGGAGCTATATTTCATTGAGGGAACCATGAATGCCAACATGTACTATGAAATACTGAAGCAGAGCATGATCCCCTCCCTTTGGAGACTGAGACGCAGGGCAGTGTTCCAACATGGTAACGACCCCAAACACACTTCCAAGATGACTACTGCCTTGCTTAAGGGTAAAAGTGATGGACTGGCCAAGCATGTCTCCAGACATAAACCAAAAAGATCTTGAGTCCAATGACTTGATTTTAAAATACATAGGCATTGTTAGTGCACAATTGTAATTTTTTTCCCTATAACCCCAGATTAAATCATTTGTATTTTTGTCAAGAATTAGAACAAGAAATTATGTTTCTTTTAAACCATTAATATTTTAAATAAAGTTTCATAATGTGGTCCACTTAAATTTTCTTAATGTGCACTCAACCATGGTCGCAGTTTAGTCCGTTTCAATTACTTGCCATGTTAAATTTTTAATTTGATGAATAATTTGATGAATAATTGCTATGAAATTTTAGCAATTCATTGCTGTAAATTTATATGTATAATATTAACTTTTGAGGTATTTCGTTGTGATCTATTTTATAGCTTATAAACCCACAATAAATAGCTGATCTTTGTTCAGATCAAATTATTTAATAAGCACAATACACTACCAAATTTAGACCATACTGTTTTTTTCAAGGTCAAACAAGTCAATTGAATACAGTATGTAGTGTCCAAGTGCTATGACTCAGTTTATATATATCTCTGTAAAGTGTTTTACCTGCCAAAAGATTTGTAATTCTGTACATGGAGTCCTGTAATTTACAGATATTGGTCACACTGCAAAGGTAGTCAGGTGACATGGTAACAGTGTCCATGGACATTAGATGACAGTCCCTAAATCTGGCTGTTTTTGCACTGAACACTATTGTGTTACCCAAATAATCTGTAGCTGGAGTTGTCTATAGCATGCCTCTTTTGCCGTTCTCCTTGAGCTGAATATAAACAATTACCTGGTGGAACCATTCATATTTAGGGACAGGACAGCTGGCATAAATGCCTAAGGGCAGGGCCACTGATAGGGAAGTACAGCCAGCCCTCCTGTAGGGGACCAGAGCTCTGTCACTTCAGAAGAGAGGCCCAGGCACCTTCAGAGCAGGAGAGTCAGCTGAACTGCCTTCTGACACCTGTGGATCCCCTTGCAGTGCTGCCAGCTTTCTTCCTCCGGCAGCTCTGCAGGGGGATTGGTTCTACATACTGGCAAAGTGTCTCGATCTGGAGCAGGAGACAGCTGCAGTCTCAATCTGCCTGCATCTCTGCCAGGCCCTGAAACTCCCTCTCATCAGTCAGCAGTGTTATCTCTGGTCAGCGTGAGCAGGAAGCTTGTTCTACCTCCTGACCTCTGAACCCCCTCCCTGCAGATCGTGCTCACACTGCTCTGTATTTACTGAACTCCAGGGTTTGGATGGAGCAGTGCTTCTGCTGGAGAGGGTGAGTGTGGGAGGGTTGCTGATGGAACAAAGTGACAAAACTTCAGGATTTTGGAAAGAGGTGAATATGGAGCCAGTCTAGAACTGCAGGTAGGCGTCTCTGCAGTGCTGAGCAAGAAGCCAGTGGACAGATCTCTCTCTCTCCAGCTGCCAGGCATCTCTTGCCCAGCCCCTGCCAGGTAGGTTGTAGGGGGCCCCATGATTTTTAACAGCGGCCCTGCCAAAGGGCAGTGCGACTTTGCCTGCACAGTCCAGGTTCAGCAATGCAGTTACTATATCAACTCTCTTCTTCCAGCCTTGCTTTGTTCTCAATGATTTCGCATCATCACCTCTGTCTAATCTGTAATAATTTGATCCTGGAAGTTATATTGCTGTATCAGGAAGTAACAGTGTAATCTTCCAGGCTGTGCAGCGTGGCAAAACTTTGTAAAATATGGCTAAAGAAAATGACAAATCATTTGGCAGCTAAGCAGTTATATATTTTAATTGTGTATTTGACTGTTTGCTTGGAGTTTCAATTTAGTTTTGTTGAACCCTTCCAAGAGTATTTAGGAATCAAGAGCATTGGGTGATATTTGGTGTAACTAGGGATTTCGCCATATGTACATATCATTAAAAAAACAAATGCTTGCAACTTGGTTGGATCAGTTTTAAACATTCAACTGTCACTCTATGATAACTTGCAGCATTTACTGTTGAAGTCTAAATGCAATAAACTACTTTAAGCTCAGCACAGATTGAATGCAGTGGGTTAAAGCACATCTTTGAGCTTTGTGTGGATCATGAATAAATTACTTTGCATTTTCATTGGGCCACAGATGTTTCACTTTTTATGTGTTTTTCAAACAGGTCTTAATATCCAGATGATTCCCTCTTTTACCATGGACATAAAGAACCTGTGTGCTGGACAGAAGTTTGCAAATGTTTGGTGAGTCAAAGAAGTGAGGCTCTTGCATGTGACAACAGTTAACATTTTGCCTTTTAACCTGGTTTAATGTGATATTTTTTCTAAATATTTGTAGAGATAAGATTCAGTGGCGGCCCGTCCATTAGGGGCACAGGGACGCTGCCCCCCCCAATCCATGCGCCTAATCTCCATGCAGGGCGCTGGATGCATGGATTTCAATGTGTTTTTTTTTTAAGCACGTGATTAGTGATCCTAGGATGGGATGGGATTAGGACCCGCCTCCTGGTTGGCCCAGAGGAGAAGCAAGGACCCTGGCAGCAGCAGTCTTTCCAATGAGCTCTACCCCGGAGCAGAGCACCACCACCTCATCCTCCTTCCTACGCCTCTTCCGCAGTAAGGTAAGGCCATGGATCAGACACGCGGGGGAAGGAGGGGTGGTGAAGTTAGTGCGAAAGGATCGCGGTCTATCGAGCGCCGGGGGGTGGGGGAGAGTGCATAGTGTGAGTGGATCGGTCAAGAGCCGCAGGGGGGGTGCTATTGTGCCAGGTCTTCTTGCCGCCCCCCCCCCCCCCCAAAAAAAAAATTTTGGACCACCAGGCACCACTGATAAGATTATTTCCCTTTTATATATTGTAGATTAATCAGACGATTGATCACAGGAGCATGCCAACACACTGAACGATCTTTGTGACTGAATCAAGGCTCTATAATGGTTACTGTGCTTCAGTTACATACCCAAACAATCACTGTATTAGAATTGGTTACATTCATAGAGACCATATATAGTATGGTGTGTTTTGCCATATTTTTACATTTGCAGTTGAGCTTATTTACCATGCTTGAGTTGAGCTTATTTACCATGCTTATTTACCATGGCTTGTTAAAGCTTCATAGGCTTGTCTGTGCAATCTCACATGGTCAGTAGCCGAGCAGCAGGGGTAATGGTGGACATGCATCCCAACTTGAAAAATAAAAAGGCCAACTCACGTTTTTTCAACCTATTTTTCCTTCTACTGACTTTTCACATAGTAAATGCAAATTTAGTGAATAGTTAAAATGTTTAGCATGGTACAACAATTTTTTATAGTTAAACACTGCAGTTTTTATAGAGGTCTATACATCAGAACAAAAAGAGGGACAACTGAGGAGGAAAGAGAAAAACAGGGATTTGGTTCCAAAAAAGGGGGTAGTAACAATTAGCCACAGCTCCTTTGCTAAAAACAAGAAAAAGTAAGACCTGGCATAGCCACAGTAATAAGCCTCCATCCCTGGCTATGAAACATATAGACAAAAGAGAAAGAATGTTACTTTATATGAGGCTAATTACTGTAAAAATAGATGTATGGATAATATATACAGTATCTCACAATAGTGAGTACACCCCTCACATTTTTGTAAATATTTTATTATATCTTTTCATGTGACAACACTGAAGAAATGACACTTTGCTACAGTGTAAAGTAGTGAGTGTACAGCTTGTATAACTGTAAATTTGCTGTCCCCTCAAAATAACTCAACACACATCCATTGATATCTAAAATGATGGCAACAAAAGTGAGTACACCCCTAAGTGAAAGTGTCCAAATTGAACCCAAAGTGTCAATATTTTGTGTGACCACCATTATTTTCCAGCACTGCCTTAACCCTCTTGGGCATGGAGTTCACCAGTGCTTCACAGGTTGCCACTGGAGTCCTCTTCCACGCCTCCATGATGACATCATAGAGCTGGTGGATGGTAGAGACCTTGTGCTCCTCCACCCTCCATTTGAGGATGCCCCGCAGATGCCCAAAACCTGTGAAAGTGAATCCCCACATGAGTGAAAACAACGGTAGTAAAAT
>BLSH010430183.1:2342456-2365379 GCA_018402905.1 Glandirana rugosa
TGACAGAACCGTAGTGTGTTGATCTTTTTGAGATGCACGCAAAGCACTTAGTGCAAGTGAATAGTCCTCATACCTACGTTTTTAAGTGACATTCATATCTTTTTCAGTCTATATCTATATTATTTGGGAAGAATTTTGAACTTCCCCCCCTAAAGTCTTACAAGGTTTTTTCAAGGGAATTTTTATAACACCAATTTGACTATGGATGTCTAGTCGGGGTCTTGTTTTGGGCGAGCGTTCTCTTATGTCTCTAACCTTCTCCCCCGGGGGTTACACGGACCGGGCCTCGACTCCGTCCCTTTGGGTTTGGTCTAGTTTCTGACTTTTTCTATACTTACAGTGAATTTTTGCATCCATACTCCTGATAAGTGAACGTGATTCACGAAACGCACGTAGAGTTTTTCTAGTTGTGTGATGCCAAGACAGTTCGGCTTTTTATCTTTTTATCCAGCATGTATTCAGTTGTATGTATATGTATAACTATGCATTATCACCGTTAGAAAATGTATATGTCCATGGTATACTTTTATCATTATGGCAGCCCATTGTATATGGTTGTGTTTATGTTTTGAAAACGTATGCATCTCTAGACCACAAAACTATATTTGATACAATAAAGATTTTTATCATTTATATATATATTCTCCATGCACCTATTTTTACAATAATTAGCCTTATATAAAATCCCATTCTTTCTTTTGTCTATATGCTTCATAGCCAGGGATTGAGGCTTATTACTGTGGCTATGCCAGGTCACACTTTTTCTCTTTGTTCTATTTAGGGTGGAAGACACCCACTTTTCCCTTGTGACCTGCCATACCAGAATTACCATAAGAGACCATACACTTCAGATCTTAAGCCGTCTGTTTTTATTACATTATAATCTTTTTTTACACATTGCTATATTTCAAAAGTATACAGGCTAGTTGCCTTAATTACCAGGTTTAGTCCAGTCTTGAGCATGACTTACATGGGGGGAGGGGGTGTCCCTTGGGGTTTAACTGGTCCGGAGCTGTGATGCGCAGTAGTGACTCCTCTCCCTACCCCAATCTTGGTGGTGGTGGGGAGTGTCCTCCTGTGCATCGGCGTCATGCCCAGCGTCCCATCAGCCGCGCCAGAGTGGCGCTGGGTGGTGTGGACATTTTGTATCAATCTCATGCTGCAGGTCGGCGGATGCAATTCCGTGTCTGGCAATCTTGCCGGTCAGGGGATCCGTATCTTAGCCTTTTCCAGCCCACATAGGTGTAGTGTAGTATGACGCTGGTGGGGATCCTCCCTTGATCTCGGATATATCAGCTGGGGCTTGGCTGGGGAATCACTTTTCAATCCTTCACCATGAGAGAGACACCGCATCACTGGTTTCACATGGTCAATACATATGCAAGTAGGGAAGGGTCTCTTTTGAATCTAATTACACTTTTTTCTCATTTCCTCCTTAGGATTTTTTTTGCCACCAATCATACAGCATGTTATATTTTTATATATCACTTTTTCTTTAAATTTTTATTACATTGTTTTTTAACTTTTTTCAATTCTTTTCACATTGTATGAGTTTCATACACCCTTCACTATACAATCATTATCTTCCAGGTTGATGCGGTTTGTTCAAGACCATTCACCCTCTGCATTGTGATGACCTGACCTGCCAGTTGGCTGACCCCTTGATTTGGTTTGGGTTTCCCTGCCTCAGCTCTGGGTTGGGCACATTGGGGGCCCCCTCTTCCAATCCCTTTATCCTCTTGCGAGCCGGTTTTGTTCTCGGGCTGATCTGTAAGTTTCAGTTTAAACAAAATAAAAGTTTTATGAAGGGTGTATTTTATCTGTCTTTTTCTGTACTTATAGTTAATTTTTGCATCCATACTCCTGATGAGTGAATGTGATTCACGAAACGCACGTAGAGTTTTTTTATTCGTGTGATGCCAAGACAGTTTGGCTTTTTATCAAGCATGTATTCAGTTGTATGTATATGTATAACTATGCATTATCATGCTATATAATGTATATGTTCATGGTATACTTTTATCATTATGTAAGCTCATTGTATATGGTTGTGTTTATGTTTTGAAAACGTATGCATCTCTAGACCATGGAACTGTATTTAATACAATAAAGATTTTATCATTTATATATATTCGCCATACACCTATTTTTACAGCAATTAGCATCATATAAAGTCCTATATTTTCTCTTTTGTCTATATGCTCCTGCTAAAAAGGTTAAGAATTCTGACTCCAATTTCATAATGCCAAAAGGGTAATCATGTGAAGTTGATTGGCTGGCAGACATTTCATGCTCATTAATTTGTTGTATTGTGTGGGACTTTATGTGAATCCCTTGTGCAATATGCTGTCATAAGAGCCCTACTTTACATTTCCACTGAGGATCAGATATTAAATACACTGCTTCACATAGCTCAGAGGCTTGTGTTGGCACATACTGTAGCTGAAGTGAGTTTTCTGCAATGAAAAGCATCAGGTTTAAGGATGTCTGATGTGTTGTATTGATCCGATGTCCTAATATAGTGCATGCATTACATACTAGCTGCTTTCAATCCATGCTTGTTTGCAGAGGAATCAAGAAACTATGCAAGCACAGACATTCGGCCTTCCATAGGCTATTAACTTTTTTATAGAAAGCTTACAGAAACAGATAGATAGATAGATAGATAGATAGATAGATAGATAGATAGATAGATAGATAGATATTTTTTTTTGTAAGTATGTTGGCTCTGTCAACCAAAGTAAATATGAAAATGTGTGCCTACCAAATGTCATTAATGGAGATTTATTAATTTCATTAACAGACATTTGTTAATTTCAATAGCACTGCCTGTCTGTAGATTGTTACTTATGTTCTCATAACATTTCATGTGTATGGATTAATGTGCCACTGATTTAGAAATATCACAAACTTCTAATTTCTAAAAATTCACTAATGATATAATATGGATTGTGCAAGCATGACTTTGTTTTGTGTTTCCTTTAACTTACAATTTGCTTTTTTTGGATTGAGATTCATGCAATGTCCATGTGTATAAAGTTTGGTTTACAAAAAAAATGACCAGTAAACAAATCCCATAGGCAGACTTGGTGAAAATACAGACACACAGCACGTTACATAGTTCTAAATCTCCACACATCCTGAAAGCAGGTTCATTGATATTCAACATTGCACTTGCTTGCCAATCTCATTTTTCTTCGGGTTAGGAATTTTAGGTTACATACACACAGGTTTTGCCCTTTGCAACAATGGTGTATTTTGTGCATCGTGCACTCCACTGTGTATTTTCAACTGAAAGAAGAAAACCACAAGATTAACCCCAGCACTGAATCATGCGGCCACATGGGGCAAAACATAATACAT
This sequence comes from Glandirana rugosa, assembly GCA_018402905.1. Taxonomy (NCBI): domain Eukaryota; kingdom Metazoa; phylum Chordata; class Amphibia; order Anura; family Ranidae; genus Glandirana; species Glandirana rugosa. The sequence continues at coordinate 2,345,820 of BLSH010430183.1, forward strand.
ATTCAAAGTAGTTAAAATAAAACCTATACGTTTTGTAATTTTTTGCCTTTATTGCTGACAACGGTGCAAAGCCTAAGAACATGGATCACATGCGCCTCACCTGAAGCTCTGAATGTTTGAACAGAATTAATTACTACAAATAAGCAACATCAATATTATATTATCATCATAAGATAAACAATTTAGAGCCTGGCAAACGTGGATGTCACTTTCAGTAACTATGAACCTTCTTGGGCATATTTATACATTCACCAAAAATGTACTGGTGGTGAATAATTTACTTTATATTAAAACACATCGACCAGGAAGATTTACAGCTAAATTTGGTGTCTCACTCACTAGTCTATAAATACGCCTTTCTAAATCTTTACACTCACAATATTTTGACCTGGAATCAAAGTGCCAAGACTAAATATTCAAGTTCAAAATGGGGGGGGGGGGCTATTTACTAAAGGCAAATCCACTCTGCACTACAAGTGCCCTTGTTTTTTTTGCAGTCACTGTAGATCCAAGGGGGAAATGCAAGAAAAATAAAAAACAGCATTTTGGCTTCCACATGATTGGATGATAAAATCAGCAGAGATCCCCCTCATTTTCAGATTTTTCTCTCAGATCTACAGATCTACTTCCAAGTGCATTTGTAGTGCGGAGTAGATTTGCCTTTAGTAAATCAACCCCAATGTTTTAGCCAAACCTAAAACGGGTACAAAAGCAAATGCATTTTGGGAGCCAGACGTCACCCCCTTCATTAGGGTTTGCTGAAAGATAGATACAATTTATGAGGACTCAGGATATGATTAGTTATTGGGAAGTTTTTTTTAACACAGCAGTGCAGCATCCTGCTTAACTTTGATGTGCTCCTCCAACAGTGAGACTGTCTGTATACTATTGACAAGAATATAAATAAATGTAAAATTAACACCGACCGTTATCTCAAAGTTCAGCACCACCAATCTACACTTGCAAGTCCGTTTTGCACTCTGACCATGAATCAGTATGATGCTCTAATGTACCTATGAAGAATGTGCCTTTGCTTAGCATGTCCTATACAGTGGAACCTTGGATTACGAGCATAATCCATTCCAGGAGAATGCTTGTAATTCAAAGCACTCATATATCAAAGCATGTTTCTTCATAGGAAACAATGTAAACTCAGTTAATTCGTTCCACAGTCACTGCTTGTCTATGCAGAACTGTATGTGGCCAGAGGTCCAGGGGCACCTGGTGTATGCAATACCGCATGTGGCCAGAAAAGAGGTGGCGCTGGTGAGCTCCTAAGACAGGGGTAGGCAACCTGCAGCCCTCCAGCTGTTGTAGAACTACATTTCCCATGAGGCATTGCAAGGTTGATGGGTACAATTACTCCCAGAGGCATGATGGGACTTGTAGCTTTGCAACAGCTGGAGGGCCTCAGGTTGCCTACCCCTGTCCTAAGATGTCGGAATCATTCGGTAATGCTCGGAAAGTGTTTACACGTTAGGTATTTCCAAGGAGTGCCGAGTATTTACTCAGAGGCTCACCAGCGCCACCACTTCTCTGGCCACATGCGGTATTGCATGCAAAAAGGCTAAATTCTGCTTGTTATGCGAGACACCACTCGCAAACCAAGTCAGAATTTAAAATTAACCGTGTTACTCGCAATCCGAGGTTCCACTGTAATTAACTTAGAATACAGAACATGTATGAATGTACAAATAACAATGAAAGTATAAATGTAAAATGAGATATAAACCTGTTAGCTGGGCCATGCTGCAGTATGATCAGAGTACAAACACTCATGAAGGAAAGTAAAAATGGCTGACCCACACATTTTATAGTCCTGGTAATATTTGATCATATAAAAGTTTAAAACATAATTTTTCACAGTCAAAGGTTTACTTAAAAAAAATGGATTAAAGCTTTGCAATATTCTGACTAGATCTAAGAACAAAGTCATGGCTCATTAGATGAGTTATGTGGTTGCAGGAAGCCTGTCACTCAGACCATTTTGGCACCAAGTTCCTAAGGCAGCAAGCTTTCAGTTTTCTATGCCCCATGGCTGGTAAAAATAAAGAAATTTAAAAAACAGAAGCCTGGATCATCTCTGGAGAATGGCAAGTAGAATGACTGCAATAATGTTCTCATTTACTTGGAACAAAAGCAAATCTCTGACAAGATCAGACCGTGTGACCTACACATTCACTACGGTAAAAAAAAAATTAAATAAGGGAAAGTCACATGTGTCTCTGGGTAGAATGCTTTCGATTCATACTACAGGAAAGAAAGTTTCTAAATACTAGAAAAATGGCAACAGTCTTCATGTACAGCCTGTTTACTTTGAGACAACACAGCTGTGAGTGCAAATGAATGCTACAATAAGGCTGATGTATTAACACAGAAGAAAAGAAAATGAGCACAAAATTGGAATGGTTTCCCATGGCAACCCATTAAAAATCAGGGTTTTTTTCTTTTTTCATAAAGTTAAAGGAGAAACTTGGCTGGTAGCATTTCACAACTACTATAAATATATACTAAATTTTTTTCACCATTTTCTTAACCACTTGCCGACCAGCTACCGTCATTATACTGTGGCAAGGTGGCACGATCCGACGCATTGTATGTCGGCGCGGGATCTCACTTTTGTGGGCACGCACGCTACCCATGATGGTTCCCGCAGTGGCAGAACAGGGATCTGCCTGTGTAAACAAGGCAGATCTCCATTCTGACAGGGGAAATCACAGATCCTGTCTTTCTCCTAAGAAAGAAGACGGATCTTTGTGTTTCCCCAGGCAGCCCACCCCCCATACAGTGAGAACACACAGTGAGGGAACACATTTAACCCCTTGATCACCCCTGATGTTAACCCCTTCCCTGTCAGTGTCATTAGTACAATAACAGTGCATATTTTTAGCATTGATTACTGTAATAATGTCATTGGTTCCCCAAAAAAAAGTGTAAAAAATGTCAGTTAGGTGTCCGATATGGCCGCCGCAATGTCACAGCCCTGCTAAAAACCACTGATCACCATTAATAGTAAAAAAACAAATAATAGTAAAAACACCATAAATCTATCCCCTATTTTGTAGACGCTATAACTTTTGCGCAAACCAATCATTATACACTTATCACGATTACAATACATATTGGCCTAAACTGATTAAGAAATTTGTGTTTTTTAAAATTTTTTGGATATTTATTATAGCAAAAAGTAAAAAATATTGTTTTTGCTTTCAAAATTGTCGCTCTTTTTTTGTTTATAGCGCAAAAAATAAAAAACCACAGAGGTGATCAAATACTACCAAAAAAAAGCTCTTTTTGTGGGAAAAAAAGGACATACATTTTGATTGGATACAACGTCGCACGACCACATAATTGTCAGTTAAAGTGACACAGTGCCGAATCGCAAAAAATGGCCTGGTCAGGAAGTGGGTAAATCTTTCCAGTCCTTAAGTGGTTGAGTAGAGCAAAACTGAATTACTAAAATCTCACATAAGCTTGTGTTAACATGTTCATACAATTTTAAAAGATATCTTCAGTTTTTTTTTAAATCTGCATCATTTAGTGAAAGAATTCCTGATGATCCTGCCATAAAGGTCTTTGTTCAAGCACTTCTTGTTATGGGGTGACAACTGCCTCTCCTGCATTTTCACCCAGTCTCAAGCAGTCCTGCCTACACATATTGCAAAGGCATGGTCCACTGTTGTCACAATTAGGAAGCTGGTTCACAGCAATGATGTGCAGCTTACATTGGAGGAAGTAAATGTAGGCAGAACTTGGCTGGAAATGCTGGAGGAGATCAGCAGCACTGAAAAGGGTGAAAACATTTCTATATAGAAAAAATGTAAATTGTTATACACAGTGCTAGAGCAAAATACACCATCATTAAAATACACTGATCAGTGCTGCTGGCTATGACCTGCGATGCTGACTGGGCAGGGAAAATCTTACAGGTTGGTTGTACAGAAGTCAATCGATGGAACCGGCTGAATTTTGAACCATGTATGGCTGGCATAACACTTTATGGGGAACATGGCTCAACTGCAGCAAGCAGAAAGTTTATTTAATGCAGAGCTCAATGCAACATGTTAAAAAAAGTCCTATAGGATGTTAACACATTTAAGCCCAACTGAATTCTCAGTTTAAGTCAGCTAAACACATTCCAGGTGAACCAAAATAGAAGGTGTGGACAGACTTCTTTGTTTGGCTTTAAGGGCTGGTTCACACCATAAAAATGCACTCCAGATCCATTTTGGATACGTTTCTGCATGCACGTTTTTAACATGTTTTTGACCCGTTCCAGTGCGTTTTTGGTGCGTTTTTGTTGTGTTCCCGGATGTATTCCAGGTGCTTTTTTTCTCATGTTTTCCTGTTTTTTCACTATACTAGGGTCCAGTGCATTTTTGATGTGTTTCAGTGCATTCCAGTATGTTTTTGATGCGTCTTACCACGTTCCAGCACATTCCAGTGCAGGGAAAATACAACAGCCCTGGAACTGACTGCACTGGTGTGAACTATGCCATTGGAAACCATATAATCTACTTTCCATGTTTTTGATGCAGAAATGCACTGGACTGCATGTGGTGTGAACCGATCCTAAAAGAAACCACAGCCTGAGTAGAAAAGCCTGCCCCCTGCTGGCATGTTGTAAACATGAACCACTGTTCTCTGTGGGGAAGCAGTTGTCTCGCTGAACAGGTCTGACACACCCACTGCTGTGTAAGAGATAGAACTCTTCTATCAGCAGGGATCATGAGCTTCTCTTGCTTTTGTGAGGTGTGTGGAAGGTAAATTCCATTTCATGGTGAAACAGTGAGGGGTCTGAAGCAGGAATCCCATTTTCATTTATATTTACTCCTATAAATTAGATTGACCCATGTAAACATTTCAAAACAAATGAGCAGCAAGTACAAAGTACTGTAAAACATATCCACAGTTTTATTCTTTTGTTAAACAGATTTGCTAATGGCATTTACAATACAATAAGACAGTTAAAACATCTGAAAAGAAACAGACCACTGCATCATTAAAACAATTTGTATGGTACATAGATGATGCTGAACAATACAATGAGATGAATTTAAATTAAACCAAGCATTGACATAATCCATCAAGGCAGAACAATATGAATTATGCACTGTCCATTTTACCATGACACCTTGGAAAACTGCAACAATGACATCCCCGATCACAGGCCAATATGAATCTCGATAAAAGAATGTGTCTGCAAGGTCCTTCACCTTGCAAAATATGGCCAAAGCTAGAAGAAGGGAAATACTCTATATCTCATACTCAGATTCATGAATCATTACATTTCCTAGTTCAAGAGGATTTATTTTACAGCGTACTGTTTTTTTTCATTATGAAAATTCATAGTTATGCTATGACAGATTTAAGGCCCCTTCCACACGGGGCTGGCTCCACCTGCCCAGTGGGGAATCTGTCCATTGATCCCCTCTGGGCAGACGGATGGCTGGTCCATGTTCGCTTCGCTTATGCAGAGCAGACACAGCCCACTGTCATCTGTGGGCAGTCATATGTAAACAGACTCATAGTAATTGGAAGCCGGTAACTCGATAGCTTCTTCATGAGAACTTTATTGTAGTATCAAAGCAGTAAAAACATCCAAAATGCTGATGCATGCTTTGATGAAGGCTTAGGCCGAAACGCGTCAGTTTTGGATGTTTTACTGCTTTTGATGCTACAATAAAGTTCTCATGAAGAAGCTATCGAGTTGCCAGATTTCAATTACTATGGATCTACTGTGAACCTTACTAGCCAGAGCACCGACCACTCTGTACACTAATGAACTATACAGCGGTAGAGCTTGGGTGAGTTTCTCCTCATACTACGTTATATGTAAACAGACTGCCTGTCCATTTAACCCAACTGCCATCTGATCCGATTTGATCCATCAGATGGATGGGGAACAAATCCCCATTCGTCTGTTTTTAATGGATAGGATTGAATCAGATGTTGGCAGGTGTAAATGGTCACATGTCCATTTACACGCACTGCTCCATAGAGGAGACTGAAGGGTCAAATCGGGTCTGCCTGAAAAACTGACAGGAGGACATGATTGGTCCACTAGTGTGAAAGGGGCCTAATATGCAGCAGCCCAAAAGTAACCAATCCATTAATGAGCTCATGCACACAACAGATTAGAGCTGTCCACCACCCCTATCAGCTTATTTCTGTGGTGGGTACAGCCACAGGGTTTTTTCCCAGAAAATAGGTCCAGGAATTCAAGCACGACCTCCCAAAACCCCCTTTGACCCCCACACACACCCTTCAAACCACATCAAATACTGGGGGTGGACAAATATCACTAACAGTGGGTGGGCCCTAAAGGGGCATTAAATACCAGAAGTGCATTACGTACAGAGTGCAGAGTTCAGGGGTGTACTGGATACAAAGTGCCCCAGTTCACGTGTGCGCTACACACAAGGTGCAGATTTAAGCCTTCTTCCACAGCTGTTTACCTCTGCATCCTTCATTCACATCTCATTTTCACCCCTCTTCAGCTCTGACCTCTGTATGCAACCCCCGTCCACTGCCCCACCCCCCACCTTAAAAGCTCCACCATCTTCCACATGTCTTACTTTTGCTGCTGTATTAATCTTAAGCACCCAGCCATCTCTAGTACTTCCCTCACATTGTAGGTGGCTCCACCTCTTTCACTTGCAGGGAGATCATCCAGTGGGGGTGTCAGCATCCGAACCTACATCACCCTTGTCCCCATTCTGCAATCAGTGGGAGCCTTTCAGGAGATCAGATCTGTGGGAGCCGTTGGGAGAAAAGCTGTCAGTTGAAAACTCAGAAGTCGAGTGATAGTGGTGAGCAGGGAGCAGAGGGCCTGAGTCAGAGGTGGTAGAGCCGAGTTCCACCAAGTTCCAGCTGAAAAAAGCCCTGCCTAGTCATACCTGCTGCAGAAATAGGCTGATCTTGTTGGTTCACTGCTCTGATCCACCATGTGCACGAGCCTTAAGCTTCCAAAAACCAAATTTATTGACTGCTACAAAGTTTGTTCACTTTTCACCTTGCTCTTTGCCTTGTTAAGCCTAGTCGGAGTAATTCCAGCAACTATAGTTTCTAGTGGCTAAAGCTTTATTTTAAGCTTGTTCTTATTTTTATAACTTGCTCATAAATGTATAAAGTATCAACCCCAGATCTTACTGAACTATTTAGACATATTTCCCTCTTACAAAGCCATACTCATTCTCCTTACCAAAATTTGGAATGATATTCAACTATAAGGATACATGTATAACATTAATACCTGAATGTTTATTACATGGCTACAAGATGCTGCTATGCTGACTTACTGTCACATATAAAAACAGCATTATAACAAAGTAATTATTATGACAATTCATCATACACATTATAAAACCTGATATTTTGATATTTTTGCAAACAAAACAATATTCTAAAAAGGCACATTGGTTAAGAAAGGAAGCTTTCAAATGACTGTATTTTAGATTGCGAAAACAGATATTTAAATTTCACAGTACTATTTCATTGCACAGGGCAGCATGAATGGCAACATTAGCCTGGCGCCAAAGTCCCTAGGTTTGATATGAGAATGCTCCCCATATTTTCTATCACCATGCACATTCTGCACCTATTCTCTGACACAACAGGCTAAAATGAGTGTAAAAGAGGTGATAGAACTAGGAGAGAGATCTTACTCAGTGACAAGTTCTTATAGAACAACATATTAGAGTGGATTTACTAAAGTTGGAGCACTCAAAACCTAGTGCAGCTGTGCATGGTAGCCAATCAGCTTCTAACTTCAGCTTTGACAATAACACTTGGAAGCTGATTGGTTTCTATGCAGAATTGTACCAGATTTTGCACTCCTCAGTTTTAGTAAATAACCCCCATTGTGTTAGTGCAAACCCTATTTACTCCGTATGTTCAATACTTGCTGACTATGGATAGAAATGTGGGTGAAACTGTGAAGACAGTTGGAGCAGAATGAAAAAACTATTTTCAAAGTAACTGTGCATGGGGTGCTGGAGTGTAGGGGAGTTAAAGCAAAGGATTTCCGATGGGCCAAAAATTGCCCTTACAAATACAAGTTGGTACTGAGAAGGTGATATGCCTCCCACTGCTGCCACTGCAGAGCATATTTTTCAATACAGCAGTGATAGCATATTTAAAGCTGAACTGTAGCCAATGAGACAGGGTTTGATTTATTCTTTAGATGCGCCAATATTATAAACCATGTGTGCCTAAATTATCGCATCTAATGGAAAGTAATCTGGTCCCAATGCAGAGCACTTGCATTTCACCAAGGAAAGATGTGTTGCTACTGCACACATAAGTTCCATCTGACTAGGGTCACTGCCACCATGGGATCAACCACCCTCTGCCCCCTTTCCCACCACACTATGTAGAGGGTCACACGTCCAGTTCTAATAGCATAATAGCATTTGAAGTTGAAAGATTTATATAGGGATACTTTTAATATAAACCGGCTGTCCACTGTTGAGCTTCTTTTGATGGATACAGTTCAGCTTTGAATAATAATTTCACAGATGTCATCTTAGTTTCAGAGGATTTAATTGTCAAAATCATAACTATTCTGTGAAACGCTAAATCTACTAAGTCATCAAAGCTGCTATGTTTTTTTATATTCTTTCTTAAAAAAGTGTTATGGTAGAACCTGCAGTCATAAGTACCTGGTACTACATGGTCTGCTAAAACATGGGAGTCTTAAATCTAATTCTGCTGTTTAGACCTATTTCATACAAAAATGCTCCCTCAATGACAGGAACTTTGCAGAATGGAAGGTGCCAGCAATAGAGCAACATTGTACTCATTCCGCCAACAAAGTAGGAATACATGGAAGTAGGTGAGTATTTCACTTTACTGTTTGGCCCTGGGCATCAAACATGGATCTAAGGACAAAGATGGCACATGTTACTGCCAGTATCCACCATGACAAAACAATAGCATTATTTTAAAGGAAATATTTGCAAACTAATCAGAGTAAAACCAATGCGTTACAATGTGGTAAGAGTGGGGGAGCCATTATAGGGGATATATGAGGCCCCATTAGTTAGAGTTACATGGAAGAGCACTGATTACAGAGCAATTGATAATCAATAAATATTGTGATACTGATGACAAGAATAACTGTCAAATTATGGGCCATACTGGTTTTCTTTTTTTTTTTTTCTTTAAAAGGTGGCCATGGTAGCTCCCATATTTCCATCCTATTACATTATCCAAACAAAACAGTGAACAGATCAAGCATCTTGCAATAACTAGTTTATAGTAAAATAAATGAGGAGATGTTTGGAAGAATTTAGTATAATACTTTGAGCTTTAATTTGCAAAAGGGAGGCAGTTGCCTTGTTATTTATCAAGCATCTAATTCTAAACAAAAGATAAAATTAATTAACTTGCTTGCTAGCTATTATATTTTCTCAATGTATACTAAAAGTTTGCTCTGATATTGCTATTTTAAAATATTTAATTACATTTAAAATATGTGCCAACCAATGTACGTGATTATATTGCTAGACACTATACAGACATTCTTTGGTTATAAAAGTGTTATTGTGTTTCAAACACAAAATAATGAATAAAACTATAATTTGGTGCCAAATGACAGCCATGTTGTGCCAATGATGTTCTTACAAAAAGTTCTCGCAATCTGTTTTCCACACAGCCTTTCCCATTATGCTTTCAACTAAACAGCCAGACAACTGTGACAAGTTAGCTGGCAAAAGCAAGATAGGAAAGAATTGTATGTAATAAATTCTGGTTACATGGAAGGGGCACCTGTTTATTTTATAGGTTGCAATAGACAAATACAAATTACCTGCCTTGTTGAGAAAACAAAACCTTGTTCTGTTATGGCTTTTTTATTTTCAATGTAAAAGATGCAAGTTAACATTGTTAATCTTGCTAATCTTTTCTTACTATAGGGTTGCCCACCCTCAGATGGTATATCTGTAATGGGGCAATGTAGTGGGTTGATCTCCCCACTAGCTCTGCATCCCTGTCTCATTCATTCTATTGCACTCCAAAAAATACTCCAAAGTGAAAACAGGAGTATAAAATGCAGACTTTAAGGGTATTTTGATAGTGGTTTCTTGGCTGCATTGCTAATTGATTTTTTACAGACTTCTTAACATTTTCAGTAGGAATCCTACTAGGGGCAGATACCATCTGCATAGAGTTTGTATGATCTTTGTGCATTTGCACAGATTTCCTCTGGTTGCTCCAGTTTCCTCTCACAATCCAAAACATATTTTGAGTGTGGTGGTTGTTTTAGATTGGGAACCCCTTTGGGAGACAATGTTGAAAGTAAATGGGTCTATTCAAAATATGTGAATATACAGTAGAAAAGTATTCTATCAAGGGTAAGGATTAGGCTGACATTTAGTTAGGTTGTTGGGGCTAGCCTTATGTTTACGGGATTGCTTTCAGTTTTGGGGATTGGTTTATAAGACTATAAGCATTAGCCCCAGATACATACTGGCAATTAAAATCTAATTATGTACAATTTAATTATTAGGATTGGTGCTAAAATGAGTGCAGAAGTAACAAAACATTCTTGCTGAATTTTAGAAGCTGAAAGTCAACAAGCTGTAATGATAATACTGGAAAGCTAGCCATACACAAATCAAAATTCAGCTGGTTCAGTAGGGACTGGCTGAATTTCGATCCATGTTTGGGCACTGTAGTTTTATAGAAGTCGATCTACTGCTCAAGTTCTGTACAACTGCCCTGCTGACTGCAGTGCTGACCAGTGTATTCTGATGGTGGGGAATCTTCCCTGCTGTCAGAATACAACGACACAGCAGGGAGGATTCCCCCATCCACCTCGAATGAGTGAATGGGGGAATTGGGTCAGTTTATTAAGTTCAACCTACTGGTTGACCAAAAAAAAACTGCCCGATCTAGGGCCAGCTTTACAGAGGGAGTGAGACATCGCCATAGCAGTTGGGCACACTTGGGATCTAGGGTACAAATATCTTGCTACTAGAGTATTTGCAAGACATGATCTTCTATTCAACTTGTTATGGTCTAACTAAAACTTAACAAAGGTATAGGCAAACTGACACTTAGAGGGGTTTGACTTATATAATTCTAAAAGCCATACAGGTCCAGAGTATGAAACTGGTAACTATTTAAAGGGTGGAGTATATTGACCAATTAAATAATCAGGAGCCATAATCTTTCCAGAGTTTTAGGATTTTTGTACTTAATGAACTGTAATGAACTATGGAGTCTCTCACTACAAAAACATATTGCACTGATTTAAAATTCCTTGTCTTATGCCCACTGCTTCGTGACTATAAATCTTAAAAGAGTCTATAGAAAATACACTAGTCTATTTGACAGGAGTTATTGCCAAGCTTTAACAGCTCTCTGTACACAGAACAAATAGGCTTAAGGCCAGCTAAGCAGTGAAAACATATATTTATATTACATCCCTGATTTTGAGTTCATGCACCTTAATATAAAAGCAGCTTTTAATCAGGTCCCATTAAAATGATAGGTGAGGAAGGATATTTTACCAAAGAATTGGAATGTATAAAATAAATGTAGGAGGCCAGGTTTCTAATTTTACTGCTATTTTCTTTTCCAGCCTTGACTCATTGTAAATGCAAGACCACACTTTTTGTTATCTGTAAACTCATTATCCAACAGTTAACAAAAAATACACTTTTTTATACACAGGTTATGCCACAAATATAGAACTGAATGCAAATCAACTTAATGAATTGAAAGAAAAGATGGAAAAAGCAATAATACACATTTAACCACAGCCTCCCATCATAATCAACTATCTTCAATTTGGGTAGTCAATGAGAGGTTAATTTTGATTGTTAAGGGTTATAGTACTTTACATGCATTCTTTGTCCTAATAAATTGAGTTCTGGAAAAAGGTAAAACAAGCATGATACGTAACTACAAACACCATGCAGTACTAGCCACAAGAATGTTATAGAAATACCATAAAATATGAAAGGTTGTAGTTACCCAAAATGCCTCTAAACAGATTGTATGGGTAGAGAGCATTTCACTATGGTATTCAAGGTGGGAGCAAGCTTATGTTCTACTATCAAGAAGTTTGTGCTTGTACAGTAATCTCCCAGGATGATCTTGAAAGTCAATTTGAAAAACGCAATGAATATTCTAGCACTTTATGGTACCAATAGTTTGTTGTCATACAGCACCGGTCTGTGTTCAACAAAGCCACAATACATAAATCATATCAAATATTATTTAGGCATGGTACTACATTCCTGCCACAGATAACTGTTTTCTATTTTCTGACATATAAAGTCACAATTTTCTTAATTCCCTTTCTCTGCAATCTTAAAAAAACAAAACCATAACTAATAGTTAAATGTAGTAACAATAAATTTACATTCCAGTACAATATATAACATGCACAGAAGTAATTATAAGATATTCTAGAAATAATTAAAGCTATACTGTTCTCCTGCTATATGTAGATATGCATATCATTTATATTATTTTTTATATATCTTCACAGTTTATTTAGCCAAAAAAATTTTTAAGGAAACAAATAGTTAATCAAGATTACTTGTAGTAAAAAAAAAAAAAGATTGAGTTCCTTTTTGCATATATCAAGTATAGTTATGTAAATGATTTACCTATAGATCTTTAAAATCAAAACAACCAAACTATGGTCATTACATTGCAGCACATGAAGTCTCTTCAGCAGCCAATAAAAATCAGCTCACGTTTTTTTCTGTTTTTGTTCAGATGTGGGTCTTTCAAGCATAAAAGCTATCATAAGAGGACTATGGAGACATTGCTGTTTGGCTGTTAAAACTGAAATTGAACGTGTAAATTGCTAGGTGATAGAAGAGGCAGTGAAAAAAATGCTCTAATAAAAAGCTTTTTTCATGTTTTTTTCTACACATGTATATTACCAGCATTGTGTGTGCAGTATATAAAAATGGAGCGGGGTGCTGGGATGATGCAATTCCATCACACATGCAGGGAAGCATCATCACTGGACACCACCATCACTGAAGCAGAAAGGCAAAAGAATGAAGAAGAATCAGAAAAGATGGCAACAGCGATGGAGAACACAGAGCTGTCATCACTGGAAGAGGTCAAAACAAGAGGAAATCTGCTATAATGTGCAAGTATGTACGTTGTGTGTTATGCTGACTCTGTGGTTTCAGTACTTTCCACATCACTGGCCTGGAAATAGTATGCATAATAGGCAAGTCGGGGGTAAAATCACAGGTCCTTGCTTCAGATCGCTGTATTACATTTTTGAAGTGAGAAACAGAGAGGCAGCAATGTGTGCAGAAAAACAAAATACCCAAAGCAACTGTGTTGTATTTTAAAGTAAAGGCTGTAAATTCTAATTTTTAAAACAAGTTACCAACTAAATTTCATCCAAATCATAATAAACGGATGTTTGGTGGTCCTTTGTTGTACTAGTATAAGGCACTTGCCATTACAATACAACCAAAAAAAGACACACACAGCTGGGAAACAGTCTGCAGTCATCTCATTCACTGGAAACCAATGACATTCCCAAGGCACTCATATTGGAGCTGAATGTTTATGACACAAAAGTGTATACATTCACTAGAGATCAGGCATTTGATGAAAGGAGTCATAATAAGGCCTACTGGACACTTTTGGAAACCAGCAATATCACTATAGTTATCTGAGAATCTTAAGCAATGTTTGTAGGAAAGCAAAAAGTCTTTAAAAAAAGAATGCCAGTAATAAAATGTATAGGTTACTATGGGCATATAGTTAATCTAAAAACCATATATTTAAAAAATTATTTTTCTAAAATTATCCTTTGATCCTTTCTCCTCTCTGAAAAGAATTTGGGTACAATGAGGTCTCTTGACAGCAGCCATTTGTAACAACAGATGATGCAACTAATCAGCATCTCCTGATTAACTTGGCTGTGCCCAGTGTTCTCTCTGCCCAACTCTATGACTGACTTGATGTTTGAAACGGAACCCACTGTAAATAGGGAGGTTCTTAAACTCAGCAAGAGCATGTCACAGCTTTTGAATTGTAGATGTGTTTATTGACAGATGCCAATCATGTGTTGGGTTAACTGCACTTCTAATTTGCAGCTCATTTCGCTGGGTCAATAGATAAATGTAAATTTAATATAAATATATATGTAACTACATTTGTTTTTAGGTTGTCTCTAATTAATTCACTTTACTATCTGAGCCTGGAGTTCTGCTTTAACAAACTGCTCAGAACAGGTTTACTTTAATACTACACACTAGATCTGTATATTCCCCTCTGGGAAGTCTATGTGCGCTTGCTTAGACCTTCTATCCTGTGCAAATTCAAATCCCCCAAGTCCAAGGTCCACATCCTGTACATCATCTCTGTTCTCTCCTAAAACAGGACTTGGCTGTTCTTTTCCCTGCTGTGCAGAGTGAGCCATACTGGATGATGATGTATCTTCATAAGCTGCTGTCAGTTCATCATGGTTAACGATGCAGTCTGTATCTTCTTCCTTTAGTCCTTCCTGTTTAAGCACAATTTTATATGTCTTAGAAACAAGTTCAGAAAGGTACAAAATGCACAAATATATACAATAATCATTCCTATTAAACTTAACTCCGTAAGAATAAATGGAAAGCTCAGAGTGAGGGATGAAGGCAAGGGCATCCAATAAATAGTAGCTGGATTCACAGGGAAGTATTAGCATGGGATTATTGGAGCTCAATACAATTCCAAACCCATCTGCTTTAAAACCCATCCAAATTCCAAGCACTGAGCAACAGAAACCTGCTAGTAGAGGTGGGCAAACGCTTTAATTTGGAAGGAGAGACTGGTATCAATCTCAGTTTGAATAGAGCAGAATTCTGCAGATATATCATTCAGGGGCAATGTGGTGCTCTCAAAGAGAGATTGACTATGCAAAAGGGAAGATGGCCGATGAGTGCTGTGTAATGTGCTGCTTTCACATAATGATTGTTGCGGTACATCCACCATATGTGTGATTGGCAAAGTAATGCCAAGCAATCCCGGATAATGTCTATGTAATGTGATGTATCTTCTGGAGAGACACCAGTAAAGTGCAGAAACTATATCTTTTGTGTGGACGTTCCTTTCTTTGAATATAAAGGCTAATGGGCAGGGATTTAGTGGGAATGCCTCAATATAGAGGAGGTGGAGGGCTACAAGCAGGTGGGTTGTTGTTCTATCCTAGAAGAAGCGGGCTAGGGAATCGCACCTGTTGGCACTGACACTCATCAAATCAGAAGCCCCCTTACACACAGGCAATGTTGCTTTTGCCCTCCTCCTGGATTTTCTATAGATAGCACAGATAATTCATCAGCCACTTTCATAAGAGTCATGTTTTTTTTTCATTCTTTTGTTTAATTGACAGACATTCACATTACTTACTGCATAAGCCTTTGGGCTGGTCAGCACTTGAGCTATGGAATGGCACCACTGAGGCAATGTGCTTGTCAAAGGAGGTCCACTATGTGTTAGTATTGGCTTGAGGTATCTGTGTATCAGTTAAGGATATAAAACAATGCAGAAAGCTGTCAAAATGCACATTATTTTCCACAAAGTATTGAAAAAGGAAACATTTTATTCTTGTCCCAGGCCCTGTGTAGCTCTGTTAACTGACAGCTCTGAAACACAATTATATGATCTCGCTCAGCTCATCTGCCGGGAATCCTGACCTTCTCTAGAATGTAATGAACTGCAGTCTACAGTAAGGCAATGATTGTTGAGTTGTTCTGAGTTGGTATTGTACTATTTATCTTTGCTTAGAATACTTACACCCAAGGCAGTGCTTTTCTGGTGTGCCAAAAAGGTAAAATGTTTTTCAAGTCACAGGCAACTCCTCATTTCTAGCAAAGTATTATCAAATTTGCCAATAACTAAATGCACAAAATGAGCAAGGTAAAGACCCTTCCTCACAGCAAAAAAATGGCAGCTGAAATATAACTGGCTGCACTAGACAATAAATACACTTCTTACTCCTCACGTTGTATAAAACAGGTGGAGTGCCCTATGCTTATATCTTTCCTTTGCTATTAGGCAGCTAATAAGACTGTGTCACAAACGAGTACATTTGTGCATGTAAAACATGTTTATTGCCATAAAAATAAAAAGTGATGTGAATAGGAAAACGTTTACAGATTTTGCAATTTCATCTGTCAAGGTTGTTCCACCAAGGTCCCTGGCTTTGCTCACCCAACCTCACGTTCTGTTTCTGATGGAGGTATTTTTACTCCTCTTTATCTGTAAAGCACTGAAAATAAAAAGCCTTCAAGCCAAAGAAAGGCAATCCCATAATGATCACAACAGGTGACTAAAAATTAAGATTTGGTTGCCTCGTGCATTTAACATCTAAGACCAAAATGATAGGCAGGGATATATGGTACACAGGTTATGTTCAAGAAGACATAAAAATATCCTTAAAACTATATAAGAGTGCAACATTTCTTTGTGCAAAATTGTGAATAAATCAAATGTCCAAAATTATTAATAACTGTGAATAAATCAAATGTCTGATATTATCAACAATTTCTTCAGTTATCCTTGCTTCTTGACATATTGATATCCTTTAAAGCAAGACACCCATCAATGCTTGTAACTGTACCACGATGAACTGTGCCACCACCACTGGATGTGCTCTCACGTGGAGCCCATGATTTTACAGTAAATTTAGGGTCATAAAGCTCTTGTGTCCCCTTTATGTGGATTCTGTTGGTCCAGATGTTATTCCCATTCAGTGAATAAATCATTTTTGTTAGACTAATACTATTGTAACCAGATGTGTAAATTGCCATCATCCCTGGTAAATATTGAAAGACATTTGTATGCCCCTTGTGATGGGAATTTTTAGGCAATTAGATAAACAAAAAATATATAAAAAAATAGAATCGTTATTCATTTATGAGTAAAAAATTTTATTTTCTGAAATTGAACATTAAAAACATTTCTATACAGTACATTAACCCCTTCCTTACCGGGCACTTAAACCCCCCTCCTGCCCAGACCAATTTTTGGCTTTCAGCGCTGTCGCATTTTGAATGACAATTGCGCGGTCGTGCGACGTTGTACCCAAATAAAATTTGCGTCCTTTTTTTCCCACAAATAGAGCTTTCTTTTGGTCGTATTTAATCCCCT
This sequence comes from Glandirana rugosa, assembly GCA_018402905.1. Classification (NCBI taxonomy): domain Eukaryota; kingdom Metazoa; phylum Chordata; class Amphibia; order Anura; family Ranidae; genus Glandirana; species Glandirana rugosa. The sequence goes on from BLSH010430183.1 coordinate 2,362,944, forward strand.
CGGCGTCATTTCTGATCGCCGCTATAAACAAAAAATGAGCGACAATTTTGCAAAAAAGAACAATATTTTTTACTTTTTGCTAAAGTACAAATCCATTAAAAAAAAATATTCATCAGTTTTGGCCGATATATATTCTTCTACATATTTTTGGTAAAAAAAAAATCGCAATCAGCGAATATTGATTGGTTTGCGCAAAAGTTATCGCGTCTACAAACTGGGAATTGATTTATGGTGTTTTTATTATTATTTTTTTTTTACTAGTAATGGCGGCGATCGATTTTTATCGGGACTGCGATATTGGGGCGGAAATTTTACACATTTTTGGGACCAATGACATTTATTCAGCGATCAGAAATTTAAATGTCCACTGATTACTGTATAAATGTCATTGGCAGTGAAGGGGTTAACCTGCAGGGTGGCAGTGAAGGGGTTAAATATGTTCCCTGGGTGTGTTCTAACTGTGGGGGGGATGGGTTGGCCGGGACATAACAGATCTAACTGATCCCAGTGACAGGGATCAGTAGATCTGCTATGTCCCCTGTCACAGAACATCAAAGAGATCGGCGGGTCTCGGGCGGACATCGAGTCTGCCCGACCCACGGGCACGCTCGTGCGCGCCGCCGCTGCCGCCAGGGGGCACGCTAGGAGCCTGCGCAGTGGAGGACGTCCATGGACGTCCTCCGGGCATTTCAGATCCGCGCTGGAGCCGTACTTCGGCAATAGCGCGGATCTGAAGTGGTTAATGTATATAGCATATAAAAGGAAAAGAACTTTCCCTAATGAAAATGGTACCCCCCCAACCAACTGTTGAGACACACAATACAAAGATGGTGGTCGCTAGTAGGTGGGGACCTCCAGTGTGTTTCGAAATGTAGTTTATAAGATTTTCTTCCTCAGGGATAATACCATTGTCTGCAACAAAAAAAAGTATATATGCTACTATCGTGTATAAAATTTATATTCATCATGTGATATAGAAGTAACATGGGCACAATTAATTATGCAACACTTACAAATAGTATATTCATTTGGGGAGAGCGCACTGCTTTCTCAAACATGAACTCCTCCTATTCAGTATACAGAAACACTTCCCATCATGCTGAGATAGGAGGATTGGTAAAATTTCCAACGAGTGGCACCAACTTAATCAATACCTGAAACGGCTATAAGATTGTGTGTAAGCCTATATCATACAAAAGAGAAAAAATATATAAATAAAATATCTTCTTCAAGTAGCCAGCAGTGAGAATGCTGGTCATCTCAGTGGTGGCTAAATCTCTGAAGGACAAAAGAGTGTGTATCTTTCTCTATAGTAAAAAAGCTCACCTGCGTCGATTATGTCAGCAGCTCATATGTTTCCCAGTACAGGGACCATCTGGCTAGGTGCTATTTAAGCACCGGATTGTATAGCAAAGGCTGCACGGTATGCACAAAAAGATAAGGGGGACAAAAGCCACTGGTTCCAGTACCGTCTGACTGGGTGGTAAAAAGCACTGGGAGATATAGCAGAGGGCTGTACGCTGTGGAGCGAGGAATGGCGCCGGCCACTATTCCCGGTGTCCTATATACTGCGCATGCAAATGTCCAAAATCGAAAGTGACAAAATCCTGGTTGCTTCTGATTTCTTTGGTCATAGAAGAGACCAGGAAATTGAAGTTCCTTTTACTCTTCCGCGTCCTTCTGATTCAACATCAGTCCTGTGCTCCCCGAATGGGAGAGTAGAGAAAGACTGTGGATGGCGATGGCGGGGGGGAAACCCCTTTTCATGCCCTGTAAAAATGATTGGGCGGCTGTATAGAGCAGTGTTTCTCAACCTTTTAAGGCGAAGTACCCCTGCAGGTCTAAAAAAAAATTCCTAAGTACCGCTGTCTGGAGAAAGTAATTTCTATTGTTTGGCTGTCATAGTTTCTGTGTGTGTATAATGTCAGCATGTGTTTGTGATGGTTTTTGTTCGTGTTCAATATCATTGTATGTGTGCATGCTGCAATGACAGATACACACACATATATATACTGATAGATAAACACTGACAATCCCAAACTAACACACTGGCAGACACACGCACATAATCCAAAATTAATACACAGGTAGACACATGCATGCACATGTGCAGTGCCCACCAAATGCAGCTTCATCAATGCAGTGCCCACCAAATGCAGTGCCAACCAAATGCAGCTTCATTAGTGCAGTGACCACCCCCTTCCATCAGTACAGACCTCACACAATCAAACCCTAACAGTCACAAATAGATAGTCATATATATACACACACATAGACAGTAACGTCGTACGTGTGTATGTTACTATAACTTGTGCTTGTTTTTGGTAGTGTTTGTGTACGACTGTAATATGTGTGTGTCTTTGATACTGTCGGTTTGTTATCTTTAATGAAAGAGGTCTGTCGCCATGAATCCTTAAAAAAAAATCTGGACGTCCC
>BLSH010430183.1:2370567-2381606 GCA_018402905.1 Glandirana rugosa
CTTGAAGGTCACTGGTCATACTCTCTCACTCTCGCTATTGTGGTTTAAATTGTGTGGACGAGGGGTAAGTGTGGATTCTGGAACATTGTGATTTTTCAGTGTACCGTGGCCCCTCCCTTTTACCGATTAACCAAATCTGTAATTACCGACACACAACTCAAGAAAACTCCCCTGTCGTTTAAATGTGATAATATGTTCGACGTGTGAGTGATGAAATGTAACATCGTTTTTCTTTTGTCATTCTGGCTAGTCGAATTCTGAGCACAGCACTGGTGAACCCTGCATTCTCTTCATAACACACTCCTAAACCCGGCACTCCCTTTTAACACTTATTTTTGTTCTGAGTAAAACATTTTTATCAAAAAACAAAAGCTGATCGGTCTTACTGTTTTCTTTTTGCTACAATGTAAAGTAGTGAGTGTGCAGCTTGTATAATAGTGTAAATTTGCTGTCCCCTCAAAAGAACTCAACACACAGCCATTAATGTCTAAACCAATTAGCCATTTTCCCTCCCCGGTGCCATGTGACTTTTTAGTGTTACAAGGTCTTAGGTGTGAATGGGGAGCAGGTGTGTTAAATTTGGTGTTATCGCTCTCACTCTCTCATACTGGTCACTGGAAGTTCAACATTGCACCTCATGGCAAAGAACTCTCTAAGGATCTGAACAAAAGTATTGTTGTTCTACATAAAGATGACCTAGGCTATAAGAAGATTGCAAAGACCCTGAAACTGGACTGCAGCACGGTGGCCAAGACCACACAGTGGTTTAACAGGACAGGTTCCACTCAGAACAGGCCTCACCATGGTCGATCAAAGAAGCTGAGTGCACATGCTCATCGTCATATCCAGAGGTTGTCTTTGGGAAATAGACGTATGAGTGCTGTTAGCATTGGTGCAGAGGTTGAAGGGGTGGGGGGTCAGCCTGTCAGTGCTCAGACCATACGTCGCACACTGCATCAAATTGGTCTGCATGGCTGTGGTCTCAGAAGGAAACCTCTTCTAAAGATGCACAAAAAAGTCCGCAAACAGTTTGCTGAAGACAAGCAGACTAAGGACATGGATTACTGGAACAATGTCCTGTGGTCCAACAAGACCAAGATAAACTTATTTGGTTGAGGTGGCTTTAAGCGTGTGTGGCGGCAACCAGGTGAAGAGTACAAAGACAAGTTTGTCTTGCCTAGAGTCGAGCATGGTGGTGGGAGTGTCATGGTCTGGGGCTGCATGAGTGCTGCCGGCACTGAGGGGCTACAGTTCATTGACGGAACCATGAATGCCAACATGTACTGTGACATACTGAAGCAGAGCACGATCCCCTCTCTTCGGAGACTGACTTGCAGGGCAGTATTCCAACATGATAACGACCCCAAACACACCTCCAAGACTACCACTGCCTTACTAAAGAAGCTGAGGGTAAAGGTGATGGACTGGCCAAGCATGTCTCCAGACCTAAACCCTATTGAGCATCTGTGGGGCATCCTCAAATGGAAGGTGGAGGAGCGCAAGGTTTCTAACATCCACCAGCTCCATGATGTTGACATGGAGTGGAAGAGGACTCCAGTGGCAACCTGTGAATCTCTGGTGAGCTCCATGTCCAAGAGGGTTAAGGCAGTGCTGGAAAATAATGGTGGCCACACAAAACACTTTGGGCCCAATTTGGACATTTTCACTTAGGGGTGTGTCATTTCGTCAGTGTTGTCACATGAAAAGCTATAATAAAATATTTACAAAAATGTGAGAGGTGTACCCACTTTTGTGAGATACTATATGTATATATTATCTTAGTCAGCTAAATTTACTATTTTGGTCTGTTTACAGAACTAAATGGCTTAAGCTCATTTTACACACAAAGCTAAATGTGTCAAATGAATGTTCCACCCCCTTCATGCCTGCTTGGTCAAATACGGCCAGATAGTGATTCAGTTAGAGAAAATTGCCAAGATTAAATGCTACTAATTTACAGTCCCTTTAAAGAATCTAGAATGTTGTTAAATTTTCATTTGTGACATTAAAGATGTAAAAAAGGTATAAAATGTGGATCTGAAATCTTTAAAATGAAATTGATTCAAAAACATTAAAGTTTCCTTTAGGAAGCACAACATATCTTTGTTGAAAAACTTGAAGCTCAATATATAACAGTAATGTCTGTCACATTTAGCCCACATAGCACATGTATATCCTATATAAGGAACACTGAAGAACGCCTTAGATGATGCCATTAAACTGCTGATAGAAGCAAGTTTGTCAGTTTTAATAGGCAGTTTCTATAGAGATAAAATGATTTCAGATCTTTGCGATGTGGATAAATTTGCACATGACACAAATATTTCAGCTGGCCAGAGGCTATAATATTATAATTTTTACATGTGCTTTTTTTTTTTAAACAACACTCAAGTCTAAAAGACAATTTACCTACATTAAATTCATGAACATCCTGTATACTATTGTAAAGGACTCCTGATACAAAGAAAATAAACAATCAATAATGCTCTGTCTTTTTTTCACTAAAAAGTTGTCCCTGAGCTACAATTTAGTGACTATGTCTCGGCTGAGTTTACGTCATCAGTCTGCTGCAAGCAGGAGGAAGATATCCTCAGTCTCCATTCCCCCAGTAATCAAGCACAATATGATAGGTAGCAGCAGGGGTTTATCTGTGTCAGACAGGCTGCACAGGCACCAGAGTTTATACGACTGTGCAATTTTTGGATATCTCCATTCAAGAAATCAATTCTGATCCCAGATAACTCTTGCTCAAAGGTGGCACTGTTCTTCTTGAGAGAAAAGTAGATGAAAGCAATGTAAGAGGGAGTACTACCATCTCTGTGAGAGATAATAAACACTTATAAGGCCTCATGCACACAGGCCGTTTGGCTGTTTTACAGCAGCTGTTTTTAGTTGTAGATGTTTTTTTTTTACAGTCAATAAACCCTCCATCATGTTGTCCTATGTGTTCATGCACACATAGACTGTTATCAACTGTTTTTAGCAGTGAAGTTTTTGAGCTGTAAAAAAACCCAAGACCAGAGGGTTCTGCAAGATGTTTTTCAGCTGTAAAAACATTCAAATGCTCAAAAATGCTTTTAGATCAATTGGAAAAAAAAAACAAAACCTTGGCCCTTTAAAAACGCAAAAAAATGTGCAAAAACGCCGGTAATATAATGCTGGTAAAAGCTGAAAAAATCACTGATACGTTTTTAGGACATTTTTTTAACATCCTGTGTGCATGAAGCCCAAGTGTTACACCTACACATTACTTTGCATGCTTTAGTCTCTAATCAGATAAGATATTAGCAACATGACTTTCATTGTGAGAAGGAACATTACACCTCAACTATTAGACAGCACTACAAATACAAAAACCTGACCTCAACCAGATAGAACACCTTTGGAATGAATTAGAGCTGAGACTGCGAGCCAGGCCTTCTCGCCCACATCAATGCCTGACCTCACAAATACCCTTCTGGAAGAATGGTCAAACATTCCCATAGACACACTCCAAAACCTTGTGGACAGCCTTCCCAGAAGAGATGAAGCTGTTATAGCTGCAAAAGGTGGGCCAACTCAATATTGAACCCTACGGACTAAGACTGGGATGCCATTAAAATTCATGTGCGCGTAAAGGCAGGTGTCCCAATACTTTTGGTAATATAGTATAGGTTAAGCAGGCTGTGTGTGTGTGTGTCATTTTTAAACATACTTATAGTTAGGCTTTTCTTCCATTTTAAATAATGAAGCAATATGGCTGCCCCATGTACAAATATAATTCCAGACTATACATAGAGTCATGTTTTTTTAAACATTAACACACATTGAAAAGAGAATTACATCAAGTTGCCTTTTTTACATGCTCAACTGAAAAATATTGAAAACACGAACCATTATCCTTCAATAAGCAACAAAAGCTTAAGAGGTAATGACTCCAGAGTCCTACATTGCCAATCTCCAAATGTTACTCATGTAAGATACTGTATTCTCCAGTAAACATTATCTGAAATTACAGATTTCTCATAATATGATGACATTCTGTGTGTACCTTTCTTCCTGAATTTGGTGACCTTGCTCTATGCAAGATAAAACACTTGCTACTTGCTCTGCATTTTATAATCTCCTATTTGTCATATTCTATTTCATGATGCTTAAAGAAGCTTTAGATGTGCAGGCTAATGTAGTGTGGTACAATAATGTTAGAAAAGTGGAAGAATAATAATGAGCACACTAACAGCTCTTCTACCTTCTCAAGTTCAGTTTATAATTTAACATATGAATAGAATTCTTCAAACTTAGACCTAAGCTGTGCTGTGAAAAGCATAACGAGAGTATTAAGTACAATACACACTGCTCTCATTAAGATCTAATTATAGAAGATTGTGCTTGGCTGAAAGGGCTATTCTCCATTCTCAGTTCTTTTCATTGACCTGAGTGATAAATATGCCCTAGTACAAGTATGTTTCCCCCATACAAAGCTAGCCGAGTGATGGAAAGAGACAGGGTAAAAAATATACATACAAAAGACAGAAAATAAAAACAAGGTTGTTTATCAAGAGAACCTCTGACCAAGCTATGGACATTAAAGCACTATCATATTCTAAACAATCAGTATTAACTCTGTAGATGCAGGTACTGTGGAGTAATTCATACTAAAGGTCCACAACAGAAGCACTGAAGTCATAGCTTATATCCCACTTGCTCTTTAGCACAGCAGGGATTTTGCAGCTTTTGCAGTATTAGCAGGATCCCTGCTGGGTCATCCAGGATTCACAGGATCCCAGTCAAGTCTTCCAGAATTCCTCAGTGGATATCTGTCAGGATTTCCAAGATTCTTAGGACTTGCACTAACTCCAAGACTTCCAGAGGCTTTGATGTGGCTGGTGCTGAGTCTTATAGTCAACTACCTGAGAGCAAAATGCTATAATACTTACCTGCCAGTTGCAAACCTGGATTGACCTGAGTATTCACTTGCTTGCAGCCTGTCCAGACCTTGGCTTGGACCTCACTACTCTATCAACTTCCGCAGCCTCTGCCTGGGTCTGACTACTCTCTTGTCTGCCACCTGAAATGACCCCTATCCAGTCCTTACTACTGCCTCATAAACAGTCCCATAAACAGATTTTTAATGAGATTTTTCTCAGGCAGGTTTGAAATAACTGTTATATACAAAATAGGCAGACAGACAGAGCTCCCTTAAGGACCATAACCATAAGCCACGGGGTATGGAAGCAGAATTCAATACCAAAGCTACAGGCTTGTCAATCAGCAGTGAAGGCAGTATGCTGATAGGTCACGCCCCCTGCAACAATTTATCACCCCAAAGTACACTGTTGCACAAACAGGCACAGCCTACATGAGAGTGCCAGTTGTGCTCTGAATTCAGAATCTGTACAGCATTGTTGCAATAGCATCACAGGAAGCTGCATTAGGCGGACCTCCCTGGCAGGCTCAAAAGATATTTGTGGGAATTTGCACTGGGAAAAAAGAAAATTGTAAATGCAGATCAACTTATTATAGTGCGGTGACATATACTTTTTAATGGGAAGCCATAGTTCTTCTTTAAAATGGTTGCAAAGGTAGAAGATTTTTTATCTTAAAGTGGAAGTCCATGCTAAAACTAAAATCCCTGTATCTATAGACACCAACATTCTAACACTAAGCTATCTAGCCCTGTAGAGAAAAAAATCAGTATACATACCTTTTCTGAAGGTGATCCGACCCAATCTCCAGCTCTGCAGAGGACACGGCCGACAACGGTTGTGAAATGAATGGGATGTGACGTCACCCATAGAGTTAATATGGGGCTTCCATTGTTGTCTGTTTCCTCTGCACTCGCCTCCACAGCGAAGCCGTGCGTGACAGCTCAGCGCAGGATTGGGTCAGAGCAACTGCAGAAAAGATATGTATACTGATTTTTTTCTCTACAGGGTTAGATAAGTTAGTGTTAGAATATTATGATGGAAAAGAGAAGAGGGCGTCAACTTGTGACGGATGGATGATATGGAATAAGGAATAGCAGTATAAAGATGTAGTGAATCAATACATGTGTATAGAAGTATTAATATTTTTCATGCATTCTTCTATACACATGTATTGATTCACTCCATCTTTATACTGCTATTCCTTATTCCATATCCTCCATCCGTCACAGGTTGGCGCCTTCTTCTCTTCTCCATTATAGTATTCTCCATAGGTTACCAGGACCTAGCTTACCTAGAGGAGCTGCCTCCACCCATATCATACAGTTATTAAATTTTTTTAGTTCGCTAAACACACAAGCGCCGTAGCTTCATGCTATTTTTCTGTTAGAGTGTTGGTGTCTATAGATACAGGGATTTTAGCGTCAGCATGGACTTTTTCATGGACCAGTTTTATGCATTCTACGCATTAAGATAAAAAGCCTTCTGGCCTTCTGTGTGTAGCAGCCCCCCTAATACTTACCTGAGGTCCTTTAGCTCCAGTGATGTTGTAAGAATGTTTTGGCCATCTGAGACTCTCCTCCTCATTGGCTGAGACAGCAGCGCGGTGCAATTGGCTCCCGCTGCTGTCAATCAAAGTCAGTCTGCCAATGAGAATAGAAAGGGGACTGGCCGGGCCACAGCTTCATGTCTGAATGGACAAAGGGAGCTGTGACTTAGCAAGCAGCTTGCTATGGGGGCACCCAACAGGAGGGGGGTGAGGGCAGGAAAGCAGAAGAGGGACCCGAGAAGCGGAGGATTCGTGCTGCTCTGTGCAAATCCACTGCAACAGAGCAGGTAAGTACAACATATTTGTTATTTTTAATTGAAAAAAAAAAACGAGACTTTACAATCACTATAATTATTAGTCAAACAAAACAGGCAACGCATGCAGCTCCATACACAAACACTATCAACACTTCCGATTAAATTCAAGAAAAAATACAATTGCGAAACTTCTGTGTGGCTACCATTAAAGTCAATGTTTCTGCAGGATTCTGATCATGCATAAATGAATGAACAGGCCTATGCCCTTGGTCTCAACTTACATCTCCATCAACAGATTAAATTATGTAATGGAAAAGGCAATACTTAGCTACCAAAGTCAGAAGTATACCTTTATTTTGCACTGAAAAAAGATTTTAAATAGTGGAAGATTGGAATACAGCTGGCTGTTTTTTAAAGATGGTGTGCACATGTGTCATTTTCCTGTTTGTAAAGGCTGCTGGCTGGTCTCCTATGCAAAATTGACCAATGCGTGAGTCTTGTGCCATGGTTGATTCATTAGGGAGTAAAAGCAAGTGGAATATGTCCAGATACATGAACTGTAGGGGGACAGCAGAGTAATTACTACGATTGATGTGGGAACAGTCAGAGGTTGGTTGCTGGCCAGGACCAGGGGACAGATAACAAAGTGACAATAGTCCACTGCAAACCTTTAGAAGGGAAACAGGCTTTAAGTCTCAGACAGTGGTTTTATTTAGACAATGGCATGGTGTACAATACTAAGTACATTAAATTTCCACTTAGTGAGTCTAAGTATTCATTAAGAAAGTAAATGAGCCACAGACTTCATGTAGTTGTTTCGCCCTTTGAACTCCGCTCTGCTGAACATAAAAGATTTAAAGGCAATTAATATCAAAGTCTCTTCAGGACTTCTGGGTGAAACTGCAGCAACATCTACTGACATTTATGTCTGGATTCATGGAAAAATGAATGCTAGCTGTATTATTATTGGAAAATTTAATTTCATGGGCTAATTGCAAGGGGAAATTACATAATGAATAGTGTGTGTATTGCCATGGCAGCAACATTGTCATTGTATAATTAATTAAGTTTTATTGTAGGACTTAGATACATTGCACAGAAATGCATTGCTTTTATGTTTGTATTATTATTGTAATAAACACGAGTATCCTTTCTCATAACTTGTGGATAAATTATTTACCACAACTGGGAGCTGGGATTAGCAACAGGATTATAAAAAACACCATTAGCATTTTTTATGAATAAAATAAATTAAACTTGAAATACTTCTTACATGTATTTATTTTAGCAGATAAGGGTATCGCTGAGTGTTGATGTATTTCAATTATGATATTTTCCTATTGTTTAAAGATGATGTGCAAGCGGATTTTTTTAAATATAGCTCGTATTGGTTAAAAACTAAGAGCTGTCCTTATATTAGCTTCCGGTTGTGCCCTGCACAACACAAGACCAGCTCTGTGAGTTAAAGCTGATCTCCAAACAGCTAAATACACACATGAAATATGTACAGTGCATTCATAAAGTATTCAGAGCCCCTTCACTCTTTTCAACTTTGTTGTAGCCTGATACTAGCGTTGTTTAAATTCATTTTTTTCATGAATCTACACTTGTAGAATGTAGCAAATGTTTGAAAAAGGAAAAACTGAAATATCACATTGGCATAAGTATTCAGACCCTCTCGAATAACACTTAAAATTTAGCTCAGATGCCTCCAATTTCTCTTGATCATTGCTGGGATGTTTCCACACCTTGATTGGAGTCCACCTGTGGTAAATTACGTAAATTGGACATGATTTGGAAAGGCACATACCTCTCTGTAAAAGGCCTCACAGAGGGAGAACGACCTTAGTAAGGCCCCTTTTACACTGGCAGGAGTCCACCAGCGGATCTGCCAGCTCAACAGGGCATCTCTCTGCTTATCCCCACTGAGGCGATGCAGAGCAGACATGGATATGCCTGTCTGTTTCCATCTGTCTGTCATACGATCCGATCCTTATCTGTCTGTTTTTAGTGGACCGGATTGGATCAGATGTCAATGGGTGTCTGCAAACACATGACACGTCTTATTTTTTTGTTAAAAGTTAAGCTGTGTTCCGCCCTTCTCCACCAGTAAGTATAGCTCTAGTAACATTTAATAAAAAATCCTATGCAGTTCCAGGTTCCCATGAATAGTACATACCAGCACTTCTTGTTTTCAAATGCTCCTGCTTGCTCTTGCTCTCTACAGAAACTGCTGCCCCCCCCATCTTGCGGTTTGCAAGATGGGCTGGATGTAGGGTTGCCACCTCATCCCTTTAAACCCGAACACATATTAATTACACAGGTTCTGTGGCTGATTAAGGTGGTAATTATCCTCACTTGGTTCCTTATCTGCATTAAATTAGCCTCAGAACCTGTGTAATTCATATGTGTTCGGGTTTAAAGGGATGAGGTGGCAACTCTAGCTGGATGCTAGAAGTGTGCCCCCCTAACCGCTTCTCCAGCTCTCTCAAACTGCATGCCTGTGCAGCATGCTCTCTCATTTCCTAGTTGCAGGGGGTCAGCAGTTTTTGCAGAGAGGCCCCCCCCCACCCCTCTACAGCTGCATATATATTGCCAAGCAGAAGTGATATTTGAAAACAAGGAGCACTAGTATGTACTATTCAGGGGACCGGGAATTGCATAGGGGCGTTTTGTAAAATGTTGCTAAGGCCTCATGCACACTGGACTGTTTTACAGCTGATGTTTTTAGCTGAAGACATTTTTTCCTACAGTCAATAAACTCTCCATCATGTTATCCTATGTGTTCATGCACACATAGGCTGTTATCAACTGTTTTTGGCTGGGACGTTTTTGAGCAGAAAAAAATAAATCCAAGACCAGTGGATTCTGAGAGACGTTTTTCAGCTGTAAAAATGCTCCAAAATGTGCAAAAACATGGCTAAACGCCGCTCACCAATGTTTTTGGACGTTTTAGATCAATTGAAAAAAAAAAAAAACACTACCGCTAAAAAACATGGCTAAACGCTGCACACCAACGTTTTTGAATGTTTTAGATCAATTGAGAAAAAAAAAACCAAAAACACTACCGCTCAAAAACGTGGCTAAACGCGGCTCACCAATGTTTTTGGGCATTTTTGGTCCATAAAAAAAAAAAATTGCTACTGCTCAAAAACGCTAGTGAAAAACGCTGAAAGAAGCTGAAAAACTCACTGCAAAGCTACTGACGTTTTTAGAACGTTTTTTAATGTCCAGTGTGCATGAGGGGTAAAGGTGAGATTGCACTGACCTTCCCTCCCTACTGGTCCTTTAACAAGAAGGGTGGCCCAATAGGGGGACTTGGGAGACATAGGTATGTGGTGAAACTTGCTGAGTTGCATATAACTGTTGCCACTAGAGTTGATCGAACCTCTGGAAGTTTGGGTTCTGCTGGTTCGGCCGAACTTTGGGACAAAGTCCGGGTTCGGGTCCGGACAGGACCCGAACTTTGACACGGACCCCGAACCCCATTGAAATCAATGGGGACCCGAACTTTTAGGCACAAAAATGGCTGTAACAAAGTCCTGGAAAGTCCTAGAGGTCTGCGAAAGGAAGGAAAATCGGGGTAAGAGTAGGGCAAGTGCACTACAAAGAAATGGGGATAGGGAAATAACTTAAAATAATTAAAAAAAAAAAATCACATAAAAAAATCAAAAATGGAGGTGAATGTGGACTATCTTCAAACTGTGAGAGAAAAGTATAAATTAGCGGGGAGAAGCCATATCACTGTTCTAAGAACAGTGATATGGCTTCTCCCGGCTAATGTATACTTTTATCACACAGTTTTAAGATGATTGTACATTCTACAATCATCTTAAAACTGTGTGAGAAAAGTATACATTAGCCGGGAGAAGCCATATCACTGTTCTTAGAACATCTGCAAACTGTGTGTGAAAACTGTAAATTAGTGGGGAGAAGCCATATCACTGTTCTAAGAACAGTGATATGGCTTCTCCCCGCTAATTTATACTTTTCTCACACAGTTTTTAGATGATTGTACATTCTACAATCATCTTAAAACTGTGTGTGAAAAGTATACATTAGCCGGGAGAAGCCATATCCCTGTTCTACAATCATCTTAAAACTGTGTGTGAAAAGTATACATTAGGCGGGAGAAGCCATATCACTGTTCTTAGCACATCTGCAAACTGTGTGTGAAAACTATGAATTAGCGGAGAGAAGCCATACCACTGTTCTAAGAACAGTGATTTTGACACACTCTTTTCATATTTAATCGCCCCTCTTCGGTATAGTGACAAGAATCTTGTCACTATACCGAAGAGGGGTGATTAAATGTCAAAAGTGTGTGTC
>BLSH010430183.1:2381616-2393231 GCA_018402905.1 Glandirana rugosa
AGTATCAAAAGTGTGTGTCAAACTTCTAATAACATCTTGTCACTATAGTATAGTGACAAGATGTCTCAGTGATATGATATCACTGTTCTACAATAATCTTCAAACTGTGTGTGAAAACTATGAATTAGCGGAGAAAAGCCATATCACTGTTCTAAGAACAGTGATATATCATATCACTGTTCTTAGAACAGTGGTATGGCTTCTCCCTGCTAATTCATAGTTTTCACACACAGTTTGAAGATGTGCTAAGAACAGTGATATAACATCTTGTCACTATAGTATAGTGACCACACACAGTTTTAAGATGATTGTAGAACAGTGATATGGCTTCTCCCGGCTAATATATACTTTTCACACACAGTTTTAAGATGGTTGTAGAATGTACAATCATCTTCAAACTGTGTGAGAAAAGTATAAATTAGCCGGGAGAAGCCATATCACTGTTCTAAGAACAGTGATATGGCTTCTCCCCGCTAATTTATAGTTTTCACACACAGATGGCAGATGTTCTAAGAATAGTTATCCCTGCTTATCCTGGCTAATGTTTACTTTTCTCACACAGTTTTAAGATGATTGTAGAATCTCCAATCATCTTAAAACTGTGTGATAAAAGTATAAATTAGCCGGGAGGAGCCATATCACTGTTCTTAGAACAGTGATATGGCTTCTCTCCGCTAATTTATACTTTTCTCACACAGTTTGAAGATAGTTCACATCCACCTCCATTTTTGATTTTTTTGTGATTTTTTTTTTATTATTTTAAGTTATTTCCCTATCCCCATTTCTTTGTAGGGCACTTGTCCGACCCTTTCCCCCATTTTCCTTCTTTTTGCAGACCTCTAGGACTTTCCAGGACTTTTTTACAGCAATTTTCAGAACTTTTAGTAAAATTACCATAACCCCGAACCCGGACTTTTTTTAAAAAGTCCGGGTTTGGGTCCGGGTCCCGGGCACCCAAAAGTTCGGTACAGACCCAAACTTTATAGTTCGGGTTCGCTCAACTCTAGTTGCCACCTATACTGTATGTCTACTCTATAATTTTGGACAGTAGTTTTAAGGGAAGGCGACCTCTGGTTATGTTTTTTTTTTTCCATCATATCTTGATTTGAATAAGCCAGGTTTGTAACATGTTTAGTTTAAAGCTGTGACACTTCTGCAAAAAGATACATACATTTTACATTGAGTGGGAGCTCATGACCTTGCTCTATGCCTGTGCCTGCAGATAATTATTCAACCTCAAGGCGCTTACAGTGAATTTTATATTACCCACAAACATTAATCCAGACACTGATAGACTTAGAAAAAAATGTTACATTATCTAATTAGAGAATTGCAGAATGTTCAAATGTTTTTGTTGGTGACTGATTTCCTTTATTTTTTTTTAGTGATTGATGAACATTTTTATATTTCATAAAGAACATGGACAAAGGGTGTTTTTCTTATTTAAAACATATAATAATTAATACCGTATTTGTGTCTGATATTGTACTTTTTCTCTGTGTGAGTGCACAGAGACAGAGCCAAAATAGAATCTGGAGACTGGCTGTCAAGGTGATTACATGATTGGGGTCTATACTGATTGGTTTCCTATCAATAGGCGGAGACTTTAGCTGTCAGTGACATCCACAGTTTTGGAACCATCACCACACACACAGGTGCACGTTCTTAGTTCACATAAGAAATACAGATCAGATTAATTCTCTCCTGGAACAGGGACCTATACCTTGGAAAGTTAATCTACAGATTGCAGATGTCTGGGGGCTATGTAGTATTTCCACAATTTCATCCTG
This sequence comes from Glandirana rugosa, assembly GCA_018402905.1. Lineage (NCBI taxonomy): Eukaryota > Metazoa > Chordata > Amphibia > Anura > Ranidae > Glandirana > Glandirana rugosa. The sequence continues at coordinate 2,383,407 of BLSH010430183.1, forward strand.
GTATTTCATATGCATCTGCACGTTGATCTGCCCATTCAGTATCCCTGCTATACTACTGCTAAGACTAAAACAACATAAGCAAAACAAGCTACCTTCAAGTATGTTGTTTTCAGTCAGTCAGAGCAGACTGATAGAATTGCATTAGAAGAAAGGAACAATAATACAAGAAGGAAACAAAATGCATACGCGTTAGAGCATCGCTAAACAGAACGGTCATATTTAATTTTAAAAAATGGCTGCTACCATAAACATACTGTATATATTTGCATGGATTACAACATCATACCTCCCAAGTTTTGAAATTGAGAATGAGGAACATTTCAGCGAGATAGTGAACACCAAAAAGTGGGTGTGTCCAAACATGATAGTGGGATGGGCTTAAATGCAGAGATTAACCACTTCAGCCCCGGAAGGATTTCACACTTTAGGACCAGAGCACTTTTTGCGATTCGGCGCTGCGTCGCTTTAACTGAGAATTGCGCGGTCGTGCAACGTTGTACCCAAACGAAATTTGTGTCATTTTTTCCCCAAAAATAGAGCTTTCTTTTGGTGGTATTTGATCACCTCTGCGTCATTTCTGATCGCCGCTATAAACAAAAGAAGAGCGACAATTTTACAAAAAGACCCACATTTATTACTTTTTGATAAAATACAAATCCAAAAAAAAAATTATAAAAAAACATTTTTTTTCATCGGTTTTGGCCGATTTATATTCACCCTCATATTTTTGGTAAAAAAAATCGCAATCTGCGGTTATTGATTGGTTTGCGCAAAAGTTGCCACGTTTACGGATGATGATAATTCATTTCTGGGGTTTTTATTTTTTTTTACATTTTTTACTAGTAATGGCGGCGATCTGCGATTTTTAGCGGTACTGCGATATTTCAGCGGACATGTCGGACCATTTTGACATTTTTTGGGACCATTGGCATTTATACAGCGATCAGTGCTATAAAAATGCACTGATTACTGTGTAAATGCCATTGGCAGTGAAGGGGTTAACCTGCAGGGGGCACTCTAAGGGTTAACTGTGTTCCCTGGGCGTGTTCTTACTGTATGGGGGCTGCCCTAACAGGGGAAGGGAAGTGATCACAGCTTCCATGTAGAGGAAGGCTGTGATCACAGCCCTTCCCCCTCTCACAGAACGGAGGTCCGTGTTTACTTACACGGACCTCCGTTCTTTCAGTGCGGGGGGGCCATCGCGGGTAGCCGGCGGCGATTGAGTCCGCCGCACCCGCTCCCTGACTCCCCCCTGTGACGGCGGTTCGCGATAACGAGCCACCTTGTCGCCGTCACGCTGCGGCGGGCGGTCGGCAAGTGGTTAAACAAAACCTGGACTCCCTGGTACCAATAAGATATGCTTTGATTGCTGGGCCACAAGCTGGAGTCTCAGGGATACATATAAAGCTCAACACAATCATTAAAAAAATACTTCCAATACATCTGGTTTTGTATACACTGAAAATAGACAGTGAGCTTTTAATAGAGGATTATGAAGGACCTAATGAACCCTGGGACGAAGCAAAAGAGTAAGCACTGCAGTACATGTAGCACATAGTAGCAAATGATGGCCTACCAGTGGGAGCGGCTTAAAGAGGGGTGATTAAATTGAGCCTAGTTGCTGTATACAATGATGCATTGCTTGAACTAAAAAGTTTAAAAATAGTAGACACAGTTGATTGATAATAAATGGCTTCAGCCAAACACTAAACATGAGTAAAATAAATGTTTTTGTGTTATTCATATTCTCTGAAAAATAGCCAAGAAATCATAAATTCTGCCAGGATATGTAAACTTATGAGCACAACTGTATATCTTGTGTTCTCCAAACCAATTAATTAGTAATTAATGATCTACTCATAGTGCTCCTTGATGATAACCATATGTGAATCGTGAAAAAAATGTGTACATAAAATAATAAAAATTCTGAATATGTAAAAAGTACTCAGTGTACACAAAAACACAATAAAAATGTATATATCAACCTCTAATAAATATCACTGTGATAGAACACACATATATAAAAATTATGATATGTGTAATCTGTAGTGATTTGATTTAACAAAATCCATTTAGTCCATTCAGTCCATTAAATATATCTCCAATCACTGATGTGTTTATAAATTATTATAACGTGCTCCAACCACTCAAGAAAATGCAGTGCTCCACCAAGAGTGAAAGATGCAATTGTGCTCACCGGACAAAATCGGCCACAGAGTGAACATCAGGCAAGTATAATAATTGTAACCAGCAGGTGGATTTTAAAGTATAAACACATGCTGACAAAATTAATTACATGAAGCATGTAAGTCCCACCATTCTTGTGGGTCTGCCCACAAATGCTTTAATAAAGGAAAAGGAGCCAGGAAAAAGGGGTCAGGACAGGCCAATGAGAATTAGTCATAGGCCATAGAGAAGGAAAAGATGTAGGAAATGATATGTCCCAAGAACTGGCTCTCGGGAGAGAGAGAGAAATTCTACAACTAGATAGAGATATGGCCAAGAGGGACAGCATGCATGTTTTCCTCACCTGTAAAAATCTGGGATACTCTGGCCCTTGGTTAAGACAAAAATAAAAAGAAAGTACCAGAACACCCCTCCTATACCACCCGACAATGATATAAGCTATATTCTTAACCAAAATATGGATGTATTAACCAAATGTATGGATGATGTTTATTGATAAAAGACTGTTCCATGTCCGTTACATGTCTGAAACTGTCTGTGATGTGCTCCACGAATCTGACAATATGAGAACCAAAAAAGAAAAGAATAGCTTGGTGACAGTCTACAGGTAGCTGAAAGCAAAGGCTGAGCTACTTCTGAGAAGATAACTGTACAAACAACAACTGAGTGGACGGCTATGTATCTGGTTCTGGTCTGAGATGACTGGTAGTCTATTGAGAAGGGATCGCCTGCTTAGCAGTCGCAGGAAAGTTCCCCTGGGTGTAAACACATGGTAACCTGGGCCCCTATGTTGCATGGGCCTTGGGCATTCATTGGGACCCCCTGAAGATTAGACCTGGGACCAGTGTTGCAGACAGTCCTTTCGTAAGTGGGTAACATGTTATTCCCGACATGGCTTAAGGCTGAAAAGACTAAAGGAAACTGAGAAGAGTATGTTGGAGGGTCGGTAACATGGTCGCTGATCCACTATGCAAATGATGTTGGAGTTGGATGCAGTGCGGGATCTGGCTTAACAGCTCATGGCTAGGGGGTGCTATGATAGCCAACTCAAAAGCCAGTCTACACCCCCAGCAGGCATGACAAACATACATTTCCTTATTCTCCATTTAGCAAACATTTTACCTAATTTTAACATTTTTTTGTGGCATGAAACTGTAATATAATATATACTTTAAACATATCCTAATTATGCCTGAAATTGCATTATAAACAATCTGAATAAAACCCTGGTCAGGAAACAAATTGCAACAGTAGTAATAGTGTTCTCTAGGAAACAGTCTCAATTGTTCCTCCCTGTCTACAATACACATGTAAGATGTCATAATTCTCCATGAACTCACTCATTTGGATCTAATACAGATGTACAGGCCAGAATCAATAATACATTTTCCTTTCCAAGAGTTACAGACTAGAAGGTTCTTTAGTTTTATGACCCACCATTCTTGTAGTTGTAGGCTTACACTTAATTTAATAGGTGTACAGAGACCAGACCTATGTGATACCAATAAATATAATAAAAGTCATGTTTAAGCTTGTAAGTGGGGTAAAATTAATTTTCAATCATCCACATAGGCTATAAATTCTGAAAGACTTGACTAGCCTGCAATAAAATGGACATAAAACAGCCTTATTAACAAACGTTTTAACAAGGCCAAACGCAGTCATATTTAGACTTGGCATGGATCTGTAGGACTGGAGAGGCTTTGGGTGTGGAAGGTGTTGCTGGCAAAAAGGGTGAAGGGCAGAGAAGTTATCATTTTACAATTACATTCTGGTGCACAGCAGGTCATGGTCTACACATACTGTGTGTGGTTTATTGTGTTCTATGAAGGATTTATGGGTAAAAGAAGATTGATCCACACTGTTACTAAAGAACAAACAGATATGACAGTGAGAGACAAAAAAAAAATTAGCAATTATGAAATCAGGAGCTTTACAGAAAGTGGGTGAGTTAGGAAAGATGTATGCATGCGTATAGGGTAAATGTCTCAAGGACATGAGTGACTACTTTGATAAACAAACATAGGCAGCACAATGGCCAAGTAATTACCACTCACCTCTTGGGGTTTGGATGGGAGACATTTGAACCAACACTGTTTTTGGATTGAGGGAATAAAGCAGGGTAGCCAAAAGATTCTGATAATGGATCCCAAAGAGAGACAACAGGTATACTAACAGTGTTTTTAAGTTCTCCTCGTGTTGTATGGGCTTCTTCAAGCTACCCTGCTTTTCTTCCATACACACAGCAAAAAATAAACTGACAGGGATTTTAGCACTTCTATACTTTTTACAAAACAAAAAAAGTTTTGGCCTTATATAAATTACATTTTTAGTAAAATATTCTGTAAAATATGAATTGAATCTGAAGCTATGAATTAAACAATCAACTAAATTCAATTGACCCTTCCTTTACAGCTCCCTTTTACCTCTTAGTAGATTACGCACCACATTTATTGGTAATTGCGGTTGCTGCCAAACAACACTACCCTTAATTACAAAAGCATGATGGCGAATTACCATAAGTAAACATTGACGTCATTCCGCTGGGACCCGGAAGTTGTGAGATATACACAGACAGATTGGGGAAGTGGCCGCGCTCACACAAGGATAGCAGAGTCGGACTGTTACATTATAGAGCATTTTCAACTGCGGGTATTGTATTTTGATGTACCGCAGTGATGTGTATATATTTAAAAAATAAAATAAAATAAACGAAGGTGACAATGTGTCCTTTTCTCTAGTCAAGGCTCCCCCTCACCCCCACCCCAACTCCATCCCAGGTAGAAATGCTTAAAGCGTATCTCCACTTTTGTTGAGAAAAAAACATTCCCATCTGGGTGATCTATGTACATTGCAAGGATAATAATAACCTTCCTTGCAGATTCCTACCTTTTGTTATTCTAAAGAAATCCCTGTTTGTTCCTCTGTGCCTCTGTGTTCAGTGAGTTTAATAGAGTGGTTTCAAAATTATCTATTGGCTGTGCAGCTGCAGAGCACTAATGAGGAAATCTGCTGGGCCTGCATCCATTTAGACGTGTTCTATTTGGAATAGCTCACCAAAAATGACATTTTTGTTGCATGGGATGCCTGAAATTTGACTTGCATCTTAGTGCAGACTTCTGGGAAAATTGGTAAGCAGGAAATTATGTTTCTGGGGAGTGGTCAGTACACATTCTGTGTACAGAACAACTCCAGGTAGCCATATTGCATTGCACTTTCAGAAAATTACAGCGGTTGCAGATTGAAAAGGAAAGGTAATTTTTAATAACATTCAATTACAATATGACTTGTGTTGCAATTGTATAAACTATATTATTTTTTCTTTATTTGCTATTTGTTTCCCCACGAAAGTGGAAGGCAAGGCAAAACCTAACTAAGCTTAAATTTACTCTCACCCACATTCTAAGCCTAGCCAGCTTCGGTGTAGAGGAGAGATCGCCAACAACGGCTGCAGAGCCTTGGTAAAGATGTCACACATAGACTTACTATGGGGCATCCATTGTTGGCTGTCCCTTGTTTATACAGAAGCTGGCACTGGGACTGGAACATGCGACCAGACTGGAGCAGCTTCAGAATAGGTAAATATAGGCATCTTTCCCTTTTATAGGGTAGATAGAATAGGTTTAGAATGGTGGTGGAAGTAGATTTAACTGCTTGCTGACCAGCCGTTGTCATTTTATGGCAGCAGGTCGGCTCTCCTGAGCAAACCGCCGCCATGGTATGTTGGCTCTCGCAGGCACAGTTGCATGGTCCGTGAGCTTGCCCGTGGGTCGGGCAGACTCAATGTCCGCCAGCGACCGATGATTGCCTTCTACAGAGGCAGAACAGGGATCTGCCAATGTAAATACGGCAGATCCCCATTCTGTCAGGGGACATGACACTGATCTACTGTTCCCAGTGATCGGAAACAGTTAGATCTGTCATGCCCCTGCTAGCCCAGCCCCCACACAGTTAGAACTCACTGATGGAACACACTTAACCCCTTGATCACCCCTTACAGTTTAACACTTTCCCGGTCAGTGACAATTATACAGTAAACAGTAGCTATTTTAAGCTCTGGTCGCTGTAAAAATGTCATTGATCCCCAAAAATTGTCAAAAGTGTCCGATCTGTCCTCTGCAATGTTGCAGTCTCTATAAAAAGCACAGATCACCACCATTACTAGTAAAATAAATAAATAAAAATGCCATAAATCTGTTCCCATAGTTTGTAGACGTGATAACTTTTGCGCAACCCAATCAATATACGCATATTGCAATTTTTTTTAACAAAAATGTGTAGAAGAATATATTTTTTTGGGATATGTATTATAGCAAAAAGTAAAAAAAAATGTTTTTTTTTTTTTCAAAATTGTCGCTCTTTTTTTGTTTATAGAGCAAAAAATAAAAACCACAGAGGGGATCAAATACCATCAAAAGAAAGCTCTATGTGTGGGAAGAAAATTATGTCAATTTTGTTTGGGTACAACATTGCACGACCGCACAATTCTCAGTTAAAATGACGCAGTGCTGTATCACAAAAAGTGCTCTGGTCATTAGAGTGGTTGTCAAGCCTGCAAAAAAAAAACAAAAAAAACTGCAAGACAAAGGCATAATGAGCAAGTATGCATCGCACTCTCGCTCATTATGAAATACTTACTTATATCGATGGTGTTGCAGTGGTCCCCGTGCACTGCTGTGGCAGGCGCATGTCTTCTGTATGTTGTTCCGGGCGCGGGCTCCAGTGCTGTGATTGACTGGAGCCGCGATTATGTCACGCCGGTAACAACACACTCTCGGAAGAAACTGCACCCTTTCTGCAGTGCACGTGTGCCGATGACGTCGGCACATGCTGATACATTGAATATCTCCTAAACCATACAGGTTTAGGAAATATTCTCAGTACCTACAGGTAAGCCTTATTATAGGCTTACCTGTAGTTCAAAGTGGATGTAAAGGGTTTACAACCACTTTAAGGGGGCAAATCCTTCCAGGCTGAAGTGGTTAGTAAGCTTAGATAGGCTTTGACTCGCCTTCAGCTTTAAGGCCCCATACACACGGGCGTATTAAATTAACTCTAACGTCGGACCCAACATCAGGGAAAAATTTGCTTCAAAAATGCGCTTTTGTCAGCGTTTTGCATCAGCGTTAATGCGCATTAGTGAGCGTCGGCGCTAACAGGCGTTTTGTTAAAAAAAACCATTCCTCTGCTATTTTTTAACCTGAAACGCCAGTGCTAAAAATGCTGGTTAATGTTGCTATGGCGTTAATGCACGTTAGTGATCGTTAGTGAGCATTTTGCCGGCTCATCATCAAAGATGCCATAACGCTACAGCCTCGGAATGCGATGGCCATGGGTTCTGCTTTCAGCTCACTAACGCCAACGCTATCTACAGCTCAAAAACGTCAGCGTTTTTATGGGGCCATTGAATAACATGGAGAACTGCAAAAAACACTCAAAAATGCGGCGGTAAAAAAACATCAGTGTGTATGAGGCCTTAGAATACATTTTTCTTTTATTACGAAACTATAACTAGTCGAATGAATAAACATAGACTGTAAAACAGTAGCAGAAATGTCTAAGTATACTCCTGTAAAGATGGTAGATCAGTCATAGCACACTGAGGTCTTACATTTTATCATAAAATTACATAAAATGCAGCAATCTTGTGCAATTAAAGAGGAATTCGAGCAACTGTTATTTCATTTATTTACCCCCCTTAAACAAGGCAATTACACCTTGTGTATGCCTGCAAAGAACTGGTAAAAAAAATTGTTGCTCTTTTCCCTTTTTAATCAATAGTACATTTTCCATTAGTGATTCCGGTTTTATTGCATTATGGATTTCAGTTGCAAGGAAAGGAACATTTTCCATTGAATTCAATTTTCAACTCTACTTTGCATTTCTCCTATGTTTCTGCACCAACATTTTTCTGAGTCATAAATTAAACAGCATACTGAATTGTTCCCAAAGTGTTTCAAATTAAAAAGCATCATGCCTGGTTAGTAAAAGCAACACACTGAGTGCCATATACTTAGAAAGAAGTAAAAAGAAATCTCAGATTTACAAGTGTTGGCTATAAACAGAGATCTAAACATCCGGGTACAAATGATTAGACTGCTAACCAATCCTGTGTCCAGCCAACATGAATAAATACCTAAAGTGTATATACAGCCAATATTTTTTTTTCTTATTTTTGAACAGTTTAGGAAACAGTTAGTATCACTGTCAATTGTTTACTGCTATCCAGAGGTTCATTTAGAGAGATTCATCCTCACTTTCTGTACCACTGATGTGTTAGCAGACAGGAAGTGAGGGAAAATTTCCAGCAGCAACACAGACATAAATAAAAATGTTTAAGTACAGTAAGGTGTTTCTAAACCCCTCTGTCAGACTTTTATTTCTTTGGCCCAGTTGCAAATGTTCCCCCACTTCCTATTTGGCGAAACCATTGTCAACAAGTAGTAATGGCACCTCAGATAACAGCAAAAACCCAATAGAACTTCAAAACCTTCTCCACTCTGTTCTAAACTATTAAAAATTACTCAGCATACATTTTAAGTGGACAGAAATAATAAGAAATAATACACTTAGAAAACAATTTTCTTTTGTTTGCCCCTATAATCCTGGATTACCTAATAACTCAACTTTGTAACTACACCCTGAATTAGGCCGCACTCACCCATTATCACACTGTCCAGAGAAAGTGCCTAAGAGGTCTAAATCAGTGGTTCTCAACTCCGGTCCCCGGGACCCACTAACAGGCCACATTTTAAGTATTGCCTTGGGGAGATGCAGACTAGAATACTGCAATCATTGAACAGCAAATGAGATCACCTGTGATGTATTTCAATTATCCTGCAAACCTGGCCTGTTAGTGGGTCCGAGGACCGGAGTTGAGAACCACTGGTCTAAAAGGACACCATCATTGAAAATTGATGGCAGGTACTTTGTGCATAGCATTGAGCTGTTAAGCCTAGAAGGCAGTGAAGGTAAGTAATTAGTAACAAAGTCAAACCAGGATCAGAGGGGCCCACAAAAATCACTATTTGGGCTAAAAAAAAAGGTTATAGTAAAAACAACATGGTGTCTGCATTTAGGTAGGAAATTTGCTTATAAACATTCAAAGCCTAGCATGAGTTTTTACAGTATTGGATAGGGCAGGAAGTGTAGAAATTCTTTTTGGTTTTACACATTAATGAGATTTTTCTTTCAGGTTTTAAATGTTGTTTGCACTCGGACAGAGGTGATTTCTCAATTCTTCCTGCTATTTCTGACACCCATCACTTAGACAGCAACAGGGGGCAAATCTTCCTTATGGCATCACGTTTCTCAACTTTGCCTCTTTCCTACAATTTTCTTTGCTATACCCACAGTCTTTATCGTCCTTCTTAACTCTTTAGTGGAGACAGGCTCACGTTTGTTGTAAATTTTGGACTTTCTTTTTAGAGTAATTACACATTTTGGTTTTTCTTAAAGATGTGAAGGACGGGATAGGTTATGACATTTTTGAGTACGATCCGAAACTTACAAATATTCGTTTAAAGGATGGATTTACGTCTGTGGTACAACAAAAATGATATTGGAAAAAAAAATCGGGTTTATCACTAAAAACACCCGGGGAGACTAGGACCAAACTGAAACAATGATTAATGAATG
>BLSH010430184.1:9824-21219 GCA_018402905.1 Glandirana rugosa
CTTTTCTTATTGCCGCTAATGATTGCACATCTGTTATTCACACACAACATCTGTTCTTTCCCTAGAAAAGATGTTCTTCACACATTACATCTGTTCTTCATACATCTGGAATCAGTTTGAAGATGATTTTAGAACAGTTCTATGGCCTCTAATGTTAATTAATACTTTTCAGACCCATTTTGAAGATGATCTCCATTTTTGCATTTTTTATGTTTTTATTTTTTTTAAATATTTAAAGTTATTTCCCTGTCCCCATTTCTTTGTAGGTCACTTGTCCCACCCTTACCCACATTTCCTTCCTTTTGCAGACCTCTAGGACCTTCCAGGACTATTTTACAGCCTTTTTTGTGCCTAAAAGTCAGTGTCCCCATTGATTTCAATGGGGTTCGGGGTCCGGGACAAAGTTCGGGTTCTGTCCGGACCCGAACCCGGACTTTGTCCCGAAGTTCGGCCGAACCAGCAGAACCCGGACTTCTAGAAGTTCGCTCATCTCTAACAGTAACATAAAAAAATGACATACTTAAAGGAAACTGGTGGTATTTAAGACCAGCTCTGAGCTGGTGTACAGAATGATGCACATGTGTGCTGGAGCTGCCATAAATATGAAAGCATCCCACACAGGGTTCTACCCCCAGTCCCATCCAAATGTCAGCTGGGATATTCCCCAGTTCAAAGCTGAATGTAAACAAATGGATCAGGGATAGTGGTGAAGTCATTACCCAGATATGGTAATGCCCATATTTAGGAAGTTATGGGCTCACGGGGGAGACAGACCTGATAGGAAACTACTTCTTTGGCAACAGTACCTGTTAGGAGGTCAGAGCCTGATGGGGAACTAAGAGACTAATTTCCTATCAGGTATACCTTGCTTTTGATTGACAACAAGTGGCAATGGGTGGATATGAAAGCCGATATTGGACTGAATAGTGGCTAAGTATCTGCCCACTAATGTGCACTGTTAATCAGCAGCACGGAGGACCTGATGGGTAACTAGTCTCTCGGTTTTCCATCAGGATGCACCCACTCCACTACAAAACTAGTCAGCCATGCCCCTGTCTGAGTGATGGGAACAGTGGCACAGGAAGGAGCACATTGAGGAAGGGATATCTAGTATGGCCACTCTGACCTCAGCACTGGCCTCTGATAGATTTATGCAGCGGTTTCTGATGGGTACATGAATCTAGTGCAAACACTGACAATTTTGGTGCGGAAGCTAGATGGAATTATGCAGGGGTCTACGACACTCTTTTTGAATTCCCTCCATTGTATCTTTCTTTGCAGGGGATGACTTTGTACTATATCTAGACTACTGGCCCCAAGTTCATCCCTATAAATGTCTGCATTGCATTAGGCTTCATTCACATATAGTGTTTGCCAGACGTGGGTTTTCTTCTAGTTTTTTTGTGTGATACACATAGGGCAGGTCATTGATTTGAATGGGCTGCCCTACGCACCACAAATAAGCCAAAAGAAGGTCCCGCACCTTTTTTAATCGCAGAACTTGGCACATTTTTATTGTGGATGTTAAGACATTTGTTAAATGGTTTTTGTGTGCACAAAAACGCATTCTTGCTGGCCACGTTTGGGGTGCCATTAACAATTATTGGCACTGCAAGCATGGTGCACATTTTTTGCGTGTTCATGGAATGCAAAGATGTGAGTGGAGCATTATTGTTCCGAGTGCTGCTCTCTACTGCATTTGCAAGACATGAAAAACAACATCTGTTGCAACAAAATGCAATTATTCAACACTTTCATAGCAGAAAGGCCATCTCTTGTGTGTGATGCATTATTAAAAAATATAAGATCTTCAGTATGGGAAATCAATCAAAAGAATTAATTTTCATTTCATTCTGGGTTTTTATAATTTATTGTGCTATACTGCATCTCAGGCAGCTTATGTATTGATTTGATTAGCTCATGCTCTGTACCTGCAGCATATAAGCCAGTGCAATTATAAATGCTTGTTATAGCCAAATAAAGCCTGTCAAACAGCCGCTGTGTGATGATGACTAAAGCTGAAACTGACACAATATGAATTACTGCTTTAAAGGTGACTTTAATGTTTAAAAAAATGTTGTAGACCTATAAAAAAGGGACTTTTTTATCAAACACAATTTATATTATTGATGTTGTTTTTCATTTAGCCTGTTATCAAGAGTCTAATAGATAAAACATGAGAAACCAGCCTTAATGTGTTATAAACTTAAAGTGACACTATGGGCAAAATAAAAAAATGCATAAAATCATACAGTTTAGTAGCATTAGAGTGGTTGTAAACCCTCACATATACCCAGTGAAGAGACTGGCCCCTGGTATTACACAGAGATCAAACAAATCCTCCTACATAGGTTGTACCTGTCTATCTGCAGTCTTCTCTTCTCTACATTCAAAGTACCGAATTTATAAGCTTGTCTGAAAGTTCAGAAAAAAAGGGGGTGGAGAGCTAAAGTTACACTCTGCACAGCTCAGTTAGGAGAAGTCTGAGAGCTGATTGGAGGAAAGGGACACACCCCCCTTCACATAGCACAGGGTCCCTCCCCGTCACCATTTTTCTCTTGGTGTCAGGAAAACTTGTCAAAAGTGATTCCTGCTGATAGCAGTCGAACAAAGCACCAGAGAGAAATGACACAGGTGGTGCTCTTCATTGAGACAAATACACACTCTAGAGAGCTATCTTTTGTTTACAGCCAATTTAACACAGCAATCTTTGTTTTTCTAAATCTCTCCTGTAACAAAGCATATTACCTGTTGATCCCAGCCAATAAATCTGCTGTTTTTCAGCCTCCTATAACAAACCAACCTGTCCAGTGGCAGTTGGAGGCTTGAGACAAATCATTTATCACTGACAGGGGTGCTTACATTGGTCAGTTTTTATTCATTTTTGTAAAGTCCTTATCCCAAAAGTAAAAAAAAACTACAGACCCCTTTCACACTGAGGTGCTTTACAGGCATTTTTGAAAAATAGTGGCTGAAACCTGCCTGTAAACTGCCTCTTAAGCCACCCTAGTGCGAAAGCCCGAGTGCTTTCACACTGGGGCGGTGCGCTTGCAGGACACATAAAAAAGTCCTGCAAGCAGCATCTTTGGGACGGTGCTGGAGTGGTGAATACACCACTCCTCCACCGCTCCTCCACCGTCCCTGCCCATTGAAATGAATGGGCAGCACTGCGTGCTGGCGCTTTTAACCCCTTTTTAAACCCTTGTTGGGGGTTAAAAGCCCCCCCCGTTGCCGCCCGAATATCGGCTCCAAAGCATCGCTAAAACAGCAGTAAAGTGCCACTAAAACTAGCAGTGCTTTACCGCTAATGCCCCCACCACCCCAGTGTGAAACTGGCCTAACTGCTAAGTAAGTGTGAAGTTTGGCTTTAATTTGTTAGTACTTATGTAAAGTCCATCAACACACCAACACGGGGAGGTTTATTTACTAAAGGCAAATCCACTCTGCACTACAAGTGCACTTGCAAGTGCAGTTGCTTTAGATCTGAGGGGAAGATCTGAAATGAGGAGAAGCTCTGCTGATTTTATCATCCAATCATGTACAAGCAAAAATGCTCTCTTTCATTTTCCTTGCATGATCGCCTCGGATCTACAGCGACTGCACTTCCAAGTGCACTTCCAAGTGCACTTGCAGTGCACTTGTAGTGCAGAGTGGATTTGCCTTTAGTAAATGCACCCCAATATCTACTAGTCAACCCAACACTACCCTCTCCACTGATTGACAATGCTGCTGTTCAAGGATTACTATGTTGTCCCTCCATAAATACAGTGAATGTAGCCACCTTAAGACAAAAGGAGTGTTACTGGACAATCGCCACATGAAAATAAAGGAATAACGTGCACAGCTTGAAAAAACAGAGAATTAATGCAACCACCACATTCATTGATTGATATGCTGCAATGTAATACATTTTTGTTTTTGGGGTTTATACACCCTCAAAATATAACAGTGTCCGGTATAGCTGACAGCAAATATGTAATTTCCTTAATCAGTGAAAAAGGGGGCACCTAGAACTAGGGTTGCCACATCATCCCTTTAATCCAGGACACATATTAATTACCCAGGTTCTGTGGCTGATTAAGGTGGTAATTAAACTCACTTGGTGCCTCATCTGCATTAAATTAGCCTCAAAACCTGTGTAATTCATATGTGTCCTGGATTAAAGGGATGAGGTGGCAACCCTACTTTGAACCCTCCTGAGGCAGGCATGTTAAGAGTGACTTGGTCATCTTTTTCATAGCCACAGATTCCAAAAATGGCTACACTTGGGCCTGATAGATAACTGAGGCTTCAGGCACTTTACTGTGTGTAGGGGTTGTATTCATTCTCCTCCATAAAGTATATGTATAGATATAAGTGGAATTAATGAGCAGAAGGACTTTGTTTTCTACAGGCTTAGCAGTTTGCCAGGAAGCACACCATGTTTTCTATGTGGAATTAAGGAGTAATTAAACAATAACTAGTTTCTTATTATTCTAAGTACTGATAATTAATTTCCTTCAAATCTCTCATGATGAAAACATATCATGTTCTGAGCAACTGCATGCATTAAAAATCTCAGCGATAAATGCTAACACAAAATGGTTTAAATGAGATCCCCAAACAAATGTACCAAGCTCTTTCTAAGGTGTACATTTCTGTATTTCCCAGTAGAAATGATACAGATGGCATTTTATTAAGAAGACAGGTGTGGTAGGGCAGCCTAGTAGTTGCAGTTCTGGATTGGTATTATTGTATGTACATGTAGTTTGTACTGTATGTTCACCCTATGTTTGCCTAGGCTTGTACGGGGTTATGATGATTTCATAATTTTAGAAAAATCCAGACACCAGTGGTATCTACACAAAACAACCTTACGCCTAGCACACACAGGCCAAATGTTGGGCCCAAACGGTCGGTTCAATAGAAACCATCCGACATTTGGCCCGTGTGTACAGCAGTTTGGTCAGCTTCTGTCAATGGGGCATGACTGAAAAAGGTCTCCCAATCAGTACTCTCAACCAATGGCGGTGACCCAAGTGTGGGACTTTAAATGGTAACGACACCACCCAAATATGTAAAAAAGATCAAATTTTATTTAAAACCAGTATCACTCATCTGAGTGAAGTTTGATAAAAGTTGCACAAAGAAAAACATGGTTGTCTTGAACATCTTACAATAGCATAGTGCATAAATGTGCATATAAAGATCAAAAGAACATTGATACACTCCAGTATCCGAAGAAAATATTCGGTACCCAACGCGTTTCAGGTCCACACCTTTTTATTAACAGGAGAATATGAAAATGATAAGCTTATCTGATAAGAGAAAAGAGCATCTAAGTATGTTGTGCTAACGATACAGATAGCATATTTTGGACAAGTCCCCATGCTGTTATTGCATGAGAGTACATAGCAACTCACTAACAGATGCAGTATTCAGTTGATGATACAAGTCAAGCAGAAATGGACAACACTGCCAGTGGTGGTGTGGTGGGAGGGTGGAATATTTCGGCCCCGGGTAGTGGTAAAAATGCCCAAGGAGGTTTTTCAAGTAGGCTACAAAACCCCAGAGTGTATACTAGAGCTGCGCTAAGGCTGCAGCAAAAAACATAATAGGGAAGCGGAGGGTGAACAAAGACACACATGTTGAAGCCCATACCCAATCATGTCCTTAGCCAATTCATCCACCCATAACCCCCCCCCCCCACTAGTTGACCCTCTTAATGAGTGTTCTGGTGGGGGGCCATTCCCCTGTCAGAATAAAATAGCACAGCAGGGGAGATTGCTGTACTAACATTGGATAGTTAGTACAGCGGCTCCTGCTGAGCTGCCAGTTTTTTTTGTTCAGCCCTGCTGGGTTGAACAAAAAAACTACTACTGTGTAATAGGCTTTAGGGCTTTGTTTACTAGTGTTCTTTTCAAATGCAAATATATGTGTTTGAGTGGCAAACGCAGTGTTTGACAAGAAATGGCTGCATTTGACCTACTTTGTTTTTTAAATGCACCTCTAGAACATGCTGCATCCCAAGAAATGCAGCTCAACACAAAGTGGGTTCAACGTACCCTCTGAACTGCCATGTATACTAGTCAAAATCAATAGGATTTTTACGTGTATTCTAAATGCCTGTAAAACATAGGAGAATAGCACTCATTTACATGAGCCCTTAGTGAGTCTATATTACTGTAGTATTACATTACATTGTAAGTTCCTCCAGAGCAGGGACTGACTTTTACAGCTCTATAATATCTGTATACACCTGAGAACACCTGAACTCCAGCATGTATGCTTAAAGGGATCCTGACCTGATCTAAAACAGTTTTCAGATTACAGTGTAGGTACCTGCTGGTGTGTGTAAGTACCTGTATTAGGCCTCATATACACAGGCGTTATCAACGCCACAATTTTGATCTGTTTTTACAGCTTAAGAACGCCACACTATGTTATTCTATGGCCTCATACACACATTGACATTTTTGAGCTGTAGATGGCGTCCGCGTTCTTAAGCTGTAAATCTAATGCAGGACCTGCGCGTTCCGGAGCTGCAGCATTAGAGCGTTTTTGATGCTGAACTGGCAAAACGATCAATAGTGCTTAATAACGAGCATTGGCTCCATTGTGACTTTAACCGGCGTTTTTAGCGCCGGCATTTTCTGTCTTTTTAAACAAAACCCGACTTAACGCTGACGCTCAATAACGAGCATTAACGCCAATGCAATATGCTGATTTTTTCCTGGTGTCGGACCCGACGTTACAGCTCGTTTTTTCAAAACGCCCTTGTAGATGAGGCCTTAGTGCCCAGTTGACCTCTGTGTCCCTGTGGAGCCCCTTACATACTAGGTACAGGCTTTTCACAGAGCCCTGAATTCTGCCCAAGTCAAAATTAAGCCCTATATTTCACAATGCTAAGCTACATCCTTTGATTTGACTCTGTCAAATGCCAGAACATCAGTGGACAGCAGAGGCTCCAGCACTGTCGTTGAATAAGGTTCTGAGTTTGAGGGAGGACAAGGGCTTGTGTATAGCCTTATTCTAAGATCAAAGCAAATCTACAGTATCTGGGGATCAATTCGTAGGTGAAAACTTCAAGAAGTATTAAACCCCAAAACAAAAATGTAATATAGTGTAGTTTACCATTTCTTAAATGTGCTGGCTCAGGGCTGCGGTTAGAAATCACTTGGGACCCACACAGCCTACCTTACAGGGCCTTCCACATCTCCCCCCCCAGTCAAAAGTAACTGTTATCAGTCCCTTTCTCTGTAGCCTCAGCTGCACAGATGAATGGATAAGAAGTGCTCTGAGGCTTCCTGCTCATTCACAAATGGAAGCATAGTAAACCCAGTGATGAATGGAAACAGGAATGATTGGTAACAAATGCTCACTTGTGTTCATTCAGGAAAGAAAAGGGCCAGTAAATATTTACCGGTCTCTTCCCCCGCTCTCCATCTTGAAACATCCCCCCGTGTGCCCGCAGCAGCTGCCAGTGGGAGAGGAGAAGAAAGAAGCCAGCAGCAATGCGGGGAAAAGGGGGACACAGGGGGCCCTGAACAGCAGATGGAAGGGTTGCATGTGTTAGAACCAACCCCCCTGTAGTGCAGCCTGATGGAGAAAGAAGAGGAGAAGCTGGCAGTAATGCAGGAGGAGGCAGACAAAGATTTGTGTCTGCAATAAGACAGTACAGCCAGCCCTCTTGCTCAGCAGATGCCAGGGCCCCCATTTTGAACTGACGGGGCCCAGGCCTAGTACAGGAGGGCTGGCTGCACTGCCTTATCAGTGGCCCTGTACTGGCTGCATTCTTTTTTTTTTTTTTTTTTAAAGCTTTTTTCCTTTATTTTCCCCTGGTGATTTGGCCAGTATTACAATTCCCGTTTTAAGGTATCTCCACTCCATTGAACACCATTGGCAGCAGCATTGTCAGTCTGAGAAGGGGGAGTATTAGATGCACTAGCAGATTTAGATGGACTTGACTAACAAAGCTAAACTTCAGCCAATACTATTTAAGCAGTTATATCAATACAGTTTTTTTTTTAGAAAATATGAGACTTTTTAGGCACTACCTCCACAAAACAATATAAAGTTATCAAACAGTCTACTAAACGAAATATTAACATAAAAACATATTGCTAATACACTTTCACATTCAATCACCAGGTCTTTATACATTCTCCATGTTCCTGCATCAGTGTTAATGCTTCCAAATTGTAATACAACTGCCGCCCATGTGAGAAAAGCCCAATGCGTTTCAAAAATTCTTCACCAGGGGCTGGAGTCAAGATCTGTAGATAACTGGGGAGTCCATTACTTAGCCAAAGTTAAAAAAGCAATCCCAGCCATAGAACCTGGGAATTTCCTAGGTGGTCTACGTAGGAACCGAGTATACCGCAAGGACCTGAGAAGAGCCAGACAGTATGGTAGATTTGTTATATGTACTCCTTTTATATAAAAAAAGATCTGGTGATCAAATAGGAAAGTGTATCAGCCATATGTTTTTATGAGAATGTTTATTTTAACCTTGGATGTATTGATAAACATTTTTTTTTAATTATTTTGTTTTGTAGAGGTGGTGCCTAGAAAGTCTACATTTTTTATTGACATCACTTGATGAAATGACTTGAGGGATGTTGGCGCCAGTGTAAATATACCCATCCAGGGCCGGATTAACCTAGGGGCTATTGGAGCTGCAGCTCCAGGCCCCTACCTCAAGATAGGCCCATGCCAGTGAGTCATTAATGCTGTTTAGCTCTGTGTGTGTACACCATTGTTATGTAAATCGTGGGCAGCGGGAGCTATTGTTATGTAAATCGCAGGCGGCCGGGCCCATCACTTCTCAAACAAACAACACTTTTTAAGTAGTTACTGCAGAATTTTTTTTTTTCCTTTCTGCATAAAGGTTATACATAAATGAATAGAAGATGACTATTGTAAGCACCCCAGTCAGTGTTAAATGAATTATCTTAATCCTCTAACTGGCACTTTTGCTAATGAGCTTGGTCTGTTACAGCCAAACTAAAGTAATTTTTTTTTTTTTTTTTGCTAACAGGCAGGCACTTTATTGCAGAAGATACATGCAATGTGTCTTCTGTAATAAAATGCATGTACCTGCCTGTTCACAATCCTCTACAGAATGTAAATGGAGTGTATGCAACGTCATCCTGCATCAGCCAATCAAGACTGGCACCTGGAAGAAGCTGGGAAGAAGAGGTGGATGCTGGAATTAAAGGTATATATTGCTGCCTTTAGTTCCGCTTTAAGACCCCTTTCACACTGGGGCTACAGCCGCGGTAGTAACAAATTAACCATTTCAGCCCCAGAAGGATTTCCCACTTTAGGACCAGAGCACTTTTTGCGATTTGGCACTGTGTCGCTTTAACTGACAATTGCCCGGTCGTGTGACATTGTACCCAAACAGAATGTTACTCCTTTTTTATCCCACAAATATAGCTTTCTTATGGTGGTATTTTATCACCTCTGCTTCGCCACTATAAACAAAGGAAGAGCGATAATTTTGCAAAAAAAAAAAAACCCAATATTTCTTACTTTTTGCTAAAATACAAATCCAAAAAAAATTATAAAAAAAACATTTTTTTTCATTGGTTCTGGCCGATTTATATTCTTCCTCATATTTTTGGTAAAAAAAGAAATCGCAATCGGCGTTTATTGATTGGTTTGCTCAAAAAAGTTGCCGCATTTACGAATGATGAGAATTCATTTATGGGGTTTTTATTTTTATTTTTTTACTAGTAATGGCGGTGATCTGCGATTTTTATCAGGACTGTGATATTGCAGCGGACATATCGGACCATTTTGACACTTTTTTGGGACCACTGGCATTTATACAGCGATCAGTACTATGAAAATGCACTGATTACTGTGTAAATGCCATTGGTAGTGAATGGGTTAACCTGCAGGGGGCGCTCTAAGGGGTTAACTGTGTTCCCTGTGTGTGTTCTAACTGTATGGGGGTTGGGTTGGCTGGGGCAGGGGAGTGAACGCAGCTCCCATACACAGGGAGCTTGTGATCACAGCCCTTCCCCTTCTGTCAGAAATGAGATCCTCACTGCGGAGGGACAATCGCGGGTAGCCAGCGGACATCGAGTCCACCCTATCCGCTCCCTGGCCACCCCGGAACACAGTGAGTGTACGAGTGCGCCTCCAGCGGCGCGCGTATGCGCTCACAGTGCGCAATCTCACAGCCGCTGTCACCTGAAAGCGATTTGCGATATCGAACCAAGTTGCCGCCGTCAAGCCACGGCGGGTGGTTGGCAACTAGTTAAAGCAAACTTCACACTTACTTAGCAGTTGGGCCAGTTTCACACTGGGGCAGTGGGGCAGTAGCGGTAAAGTGCCGCTAGTTTTAGCCACTTTTTCACTTTGGCGCTGCTATTCGGGCATCATCGGGGCACTTTTAACCCCTAGGGAGGGGTTAACAAGGGGTTAAAAGCGCCAGCATTCGGTGCTTCCGAAGGGGTGTTCAGCTGCCTAATAATTTCAATGGCAGGGGCGGTGTAGGAGGGGTGTATACATTGCTCTCACACTGCCCCCAAAGATGCTGCTTGCAGGATTTTTTTCCATCCTGCAAGCGCACACTAGGGTGAATTGGGGGGAGTTTTTCAGGCACTATTTTTAGCGCTAAAGCACCTGAAAAACATCCCAGGGTGAAAGGGGTCTAAACAAAGTAAAAAAATTACAGACTTACTGTTCGGACCACCCAATGAAAATTAAGGAAAAAAGCCCAAAAATGAAAACGAATGCAGCATCCACATTTATGGATGCTAAACTACAATATATTACATTTTTGTTTTTGGGTTTAATACCGTTTTCAGCCCTTTTCTTAGCTAAGACATGTTTATGTTAGGTTCACTTTGAAATAACAAGTTTGTGAAGTTCTTCTTTGGTAAAGAGATACTTAAAAGCATATACTGACCTTTTTTTTAAAAAAAAAAAATACATTATACAAGACTGAAACTGAATACTAGAGGCACAAGATTTTCCTTTCACATAAACAAACTCTGTCCAGATTGAGCTAACGTCACTGCCAAGCCCTGTGTCCCAGGGGTGAACATTAAGAGGTCTTTGCTTTAAGCTGTGGTCTGCAGACTGCTATGTCTCAAAAGCTGTGTTGGCACACCTCCTCAGAACATAATTAGCCATATAATTTTCTTTACCACTCCCTGTACTATACCTTATGTGTTAACATTAGCAGGGTAACATCAGTACAGTTCAGTGGCTTGTATATGTATGTACACACACACACACACACACACACACACACACACACACATATACAGTTGTGCTCATAAGTTTACACACCCTGGCAGAATTTATGATTTCTTGGCCATTTTTCAGAGAATATGAATGAGAACACAAAAACATTTCTTTCACTCTTGGTTAGTGTTTGGCTGAACAGAAACTACCC
>BLSH010430184.1:56656-67678 GCA_018402905.1 Glandirana rugosa
TTCTAGACCCTCCAAGAGGGTGGAAGCCGGACCTATTTCAATTAAAAATAGATCCTGAGCGACAAAAGGAAGCTCCAGCACCGTGCAACATACCTCACTCAAGCTTCTAAACCTTGTACACGTCAATAGACGGATTGTGCACCAGAAGTTCCTGTTGTCGAGTATAGGGTGCAAACAGCGACCCACCATCAGGAAACAATATACTTTAAGTTCCTGAGGTGGTGAGTCTCACTCCATATTAGTCTCAAACAAAACAGCACTGTTTTTGCTCATTACGTGCTTATACATGAGTTAAATGTAAACCCAGATCTTGGAAAGAGTAATTGTACTTTATGTGATACTTTGTATGCTCAAACATTTGTTTTTTCTTCAATAAAATTTTCATGGAAAAAAAATAAAAAATAAAATCATTTGATGATTAACTACATGAACACACTAAGAATACCTCTAAATAATATGCCGGAGAAGAAGTCAGATATAGTTGAAAAAATTAGATTTGTCTAAAAAAGCACATAATGTAGATATACCATATAAACTGCACACATAAACATGATAATACTTAACACAGTGTAGCGCTACTGACCAGACCATATCTACATACAGTGATGTTTACAAATAGTTATATATCTAACTTAGAAAATGGAACCAAAACAAATAAATAAATAAATAAAAGTCTTTCAATATATCTAATCAACCACAGTGCTCTTCAAATCTTCTTCTTATTGATAAATCAAAGTGCAATCCCACCACCGGGTAAAATACCCACTCACCTCACAATAGACAGTCAATGCTTTACACTATCTTTCCTGCTGTTCTCATTAGGTTGAATTCCTCCTTTCCCCCGGATAGATCACTCCTCACCAGTGGCAGCTGGGGTTTTTTTTGGGGGGTGGCAAATAATCCACCCACTGCCACCCGTCGCAACCCTCCCCGCGTGTGGTCGGTAGGGCCACCCACCAGCCCCCCACCTGGTCGGTCGGCCAGGTCACAGCCCGGGATGCATGGATGGGGGGGGCGCCCGTGCACCCCTAATGGATGGGCTGCCACTGCTCCTCACCACAGATAGTCAGGGCTATTCATTATCACTCCTGCTGCTCTCATTGGAATACTCTCCTCCTTCCACTTCTGGGATAGATCACTCCTTATCAATGTTATTTCACCACATGAAACAAAAAGTCATCTTCATAGTGTTCTCTGTTTGAAAAACTTTATGAAAAAGTACAGTTACAAGACATGCAATAAAAACAAGCATATATCAATCTTGTCAGAAAGCTCACCACTCGGCCGGGTTAGCAGTGGCTCTGTGACACTGTGGGCTGGGCTCCTCCCTCCTAGGTCCAAATCTTTTGGTAGAGGGGGGGATTATGGTGTGAGGTTGTTTTTCAGGGTTTGGGCTTGGCCCCCAAATTCCAGTGAAGGAAACTCTTAAGGGTGTCAGCATACCAAGACATTTTGGACAATTTCATGCTCCCAACTTTGTGGGAACATTTCCTGTTACAATGTGACTGCACACCTCTGCACAAAGCAAGGTCCATAAAGACATGGATGAGCGAGTTTAGGGTGGGGGAACTTGATTGGCCTGCACAGAGTCATGACCTCAACCCAATAGAACACTTTGGGGATGAATTAGAGCTGGGACTGCAAGCCAGGTCTTATTGTCCAACATCAGTGTCTGACCTCACAAATGTGCATCTTGGAAGAATGGTCAAACATTCCCATAGATACATCTAAACCTTGTGGACAGCTTTCCCAGAAGAGATGAAGCTGTTATAGCTGTAAAGGGTGGGCTAACTCAATATTGAACCCTACAGGCTAAGACTGGGATGCCATTAAAGCGGTGGTATCCCCTAGAAAAATAAAAAAGATAAAAAACACCTGCAAGGCAAAGGCATACTGAGCTAGTATGCACCACATACTAACTCATTATGAAGTGCTTACCTCAGAACGAAGCTCTGACAGGTCCGCCCGGTCCCCGAGGATTGAGCTGCCTTCTTCTCTCCGTGGATCCTTCCAGGTATGCGGATCCAATGCTGTGGGTGGCTGGAGCCACGAGACGTCAATCCCACGCATACACAGAGCCCGACTTTATGGCGGACATCCTGGCAGGGTTCGGGCATTATGCTCCGGGCCTTCGCCGGGCCATCACTGCACATGTGCCTGCTGACTTCAGCAGCGCTTGCAGTGAGAATATCTCCTAAACCATACAGGTTTGGGAGATATTCTTTTTACCTACAGGTAAGCCTTATTATAAGCTTATCTGTAGGTAAAAATGACTTTTTAGGGATACAACCACTTTAAAATTCATGTGTGTGTAAAGGCAGGTGTCCCAATACTTTTGACAATACAGTGTATTTATATACAGAGTGCAATGTGAAATCTTTCTCCAAGCATCAAGAACCACCTTTTCACTGTAAGGCCAGCCAAGAATAAGCAAATATGTAAAGTAAAGTTGTACTTTGTCCATACCGTTTATCTGTCAGGAGTGAAAGGAAAATGCTGTGTTAACTACAAGGGGTTGAGTTTGTAGCTTACACAAAAGTTTTGTACTCCACGGTGTGACAAATCTAATTGGTCCAAAGATGTCACACAAGTCACATGCTCTTTCATACCTAGAAATATCAATAATTTCCTTTTGTTTCTGCCATTGAATGGATCGATGGGGGAGTGAAGGGAAGATAAGTATATGCTGCTAGGGTTAGGGGATTAGACCAAACCAAAGGGGGTCCAACCCAGTACTAGCAAGGTGTACTTAATAAAGTGGTGAGTGCTAAGGTGAGTGTATATTTATTAACAATCTGTTCTTTCAGTCTTTTGACTGGTTAGAAAGAAAACCTATACCCATGGTAATTCATCCCTATGTAAATCAGGCTTGCAAGGTAACAAACGAACAAGCTGTCAGGTGGCCATCGATGATTAGATTATGCTGCAAAATGGTTGTTTTATGTTCATTTTTCATACAGAACACGCACAGAGCTCTTCCCTGGTGATTGGCAGGTGACCTCCAAATGAGATGCATTGCCCTTATTGTGTAGGAGTAAAAGCTATTTGTGTCAAACTCACCAAAACTGGTATTTTAAAGTGTCTCTTGACAGAGCTGTAAAATTAGATGGAATCTTTGAGAAAAGACCTGTTAATGTATTGCTATGGAAAGCTGACACATACATGTGCTATTTACTGTCAAACAACTTTATAACATGATAATGAAGGGCTATTCATTAAATCATTGACAGACTGCCCCCTTGTACCAGGAGTTTCTTCTGTGTTGGCGACAACTATGGATGTGTGCTGGGTGTCCTTATACTCTACTCCTCTCTGGTTTGATATAAGAGATGTCAACTCATAGGATCTTGCAAAGTGTTGTTTTTCTGAATATCAGACATTGCAGCTGACCCACTATACCAAATTAATGCAATAACACTGCATGATTGAGAAGCAGGGTGTATCAAGCCTATGAAGGTAAAAAAAATGTTCACTGATTGGTATAAACTGACTGGATGGGACCAGGCTTCACATGTGTGTTATTTATTATAGCCCAGCTCATCTACTTCCAGCAGCTTTCAGTGTCTATAGAATATACAAAATCATTTTTATTGAAATAATTTATCATTGCACTCCCAAATTGCAAACCATCACTTGCAACCAACCACAAAACACATTGTGGTTGATTTACTTAAAGCAGATACGCTGTTCACTTCAAAAGCGAAGTTGCGCTTTGCAAGGGAGTTATCCCCAGCAGCTTAGTGATTGCGGTGAAGCTCTGCTAACTTCCCTCATTCAATCATGTGTTAACAAAAAAGCAGTTTTTAAAAATGTCTCTTGCATGTTATTGGGTATTCGTTTCAAAATGAAATTTCACCACATTCACTAAGCTCTCGGGCACATTCCCTTGTAATGTGCAACTTCTCCAGCAAGGCGAACAGTCTATTTGCCTTATATAATCAAACTCTATATGTAACTACCAACAGACACATGTTCACTTAGAAGGTTTGACAACTTCTAGTCAATATATTACTTTCAGACACCATTCATCCTAGTCAGTGCAAGTCCAAAAGACACAAGTATGTATAACTGTGTATAACAAATTTAAGTATGACAGACATTGCCTCCTATCTATCTATCTATCTATCTATCTATCTATCTATCTATCTATCTATCTATCTATTATGATCCCACATTCTACTGTCCAATAGTCTATATCTGATCTATTCCCATCTCTCATTCTACTATGTTTTACATTTGGAAACTCCCTGTTCTGCTCCACGACATACAAAATTATTATCTATTACCAAATATTTCAAATATAAATTTTATATTAATCTGACCTTTTTACATCATTTTAAAAAATTGTATTTTATCACTGCCTGAATTTGTAAATAACAATGGAGTTAGCAAATGAATTGGGGTTATATGTTTCATTGCCAGACTACATGCAGTTGGAAGGAAAACAATATGGTTACTAATCCCCAAACTGCCAAGCAGATTATCTATATTGTAAAGAATCAGGTAACAGTAAATCCTAAAAGCAGCTGCACCACCCACTCTGATTAAATATACAGCATTAGACCTGGTATCCAATAACCATGTATCATCATGCCAGTACTTAAATACATAATACCCTGTCTGTCCATGGTATAATAAGCTTTTTATCATCTGAGTAGTCAAACAGCATGCAGTTACATATAATGCACGGATAAACAGGACAGGAATGTTTTATCTTTCTGCAGGACTATTGGTTTGGAATAAATCTTGGATTTCACGCTGATAATCTGTATGTTGAAAGAAGTCTGCCTGAGCATTTGCCAACGTTGAACAGTAGAATCTCACAGTCCTGTCTATTTCATTAGGATAATGCAATAGTCAGGATATCTATGGACAACATCATATCTTAAGCTCTGTCACAGAAACAGATATGCAGTCAGATAGACATTACATTAAAACCTTCATTTTCCAGGTAGAGGAGTTGGATAGGGTGTCTAATTATAACTGCTCATTTGATGCCTGAGGCTTATTGCACAAGACTGTATTTTCATTCAACGTGAGTGTGCATGTCTGTATACTGGTGTGCAGAAAGACTGAATTGGTAGTTGTAGAGTTTATATTTTTCCATGCAAAACCTACGTATAATGTGTGGCCAGTTTCACTGTCCCCTTAATTCATGGAAAGAAAAAAAATCAACAGAACACAGAAAAGGCGGCTAGCAGCTTGTCAATACTAGGTGATCAAACATGATATTAACCAACATTTCCAAAAAGTACCTTCTATTCTCAGGACAAAAGATGGAAACATGGTAAATTGGTTTGTAGAGATAATTACTACAGCTATCAAGCTGCAATTACTGTATCTGTACTGAAGTGAGATCAGTGCAGAAAAATCTTTCTTAAAGATTTTGCTCTCTGCATTTATATCTAAAGCTGGTAATAAATGTCACATATTATCCCTGTAACTGAGATCCTAGCCACAAGACATAATTGGAAATAGTATCAGCTAAATAGCAGTTAATATGAGGCAGTAGTAGCTTGACAGAAGAGTTTAAAGTACAATAAAATACCATGGGCTAATATCAAACTGAAGTTCAATAACATCCTAAGCACAAGAAATTAGGCCAGTGGTTCTCAACTCCTGTCCTCAGGACCCACAAACAGGCCAGATTTTAAGTATTACCTTGGGGAGATGCAGACTAGAATACTGCAATCACTGAGCAGCAAATTATATCACCTGTCATGCATTTCAGTTATCCTGCAAACCTGGCCTGTTAGTGGGTCCCGAGGACAGGAGTTGAGAACCACTGAATTAGGCGATCTCATCATTTTGTAAAAGGAATCTTATAAAAATCTGCGTTGAATAGTTTTTCAATAAATAGTTATGGAAAGAGAAATTGAATATTTTAACCTGGTTGCTGCATTTTAAGAGTGTCCTAAATCTGCAAGGATCTGGAGGAACCCCTGCTAAAAATTATTATATCCACAGCTCATGGTACACTTGTATAATCTCCAGAAAGCTGTAGTAGCTATTAAATAAGAGAATAAATAATGTGGTGTACCTAGAGTAGTTTGCTACCAAAGGCAAACCACCTGCTGTATGCAATAAGATTATTTTCAGTAATCCTGACATGACATGAATAATGGTATGATGAAAAGAAATGCAAACAGTGAATACATTGGTGTTCACTGACATTAGTAATCAGTTAAGAAATTACCCTTTAAATGTTTTTTGTTGCATTCTTGGTCAGTACAGCTGAGAGATAAATGTATCAAAGCTAGTTATAAATTGGGGTGGTTGCCAATTTCTATCTCTCCTTAAGGAACCCTCTAGCATCATCAGGATGAACCCTAAGGTTCCACAGAACCCTTGCTGTAAAAGGCTGCATTACACATGTAGGTGTGAAATATGGACCTGTTTGTGTCAACTTCTTATTAACACATATCTGAATATGCCTGAGCCTGGAAAAATGCACTAATGATGTAGCAGGGGCTGTCCTTACTATTCTTTATGTAAAATGTGACATCAAGTCAACATGATAGGGAGTACATATAGATACAAAAATTCACACAATGTAGATAAAACATTTTTTAATACATCAGTACAAGGAAGTGAGGAAAACTTAACTAGTTTTATTTTGCAATTTCAACAGCTCCAAAAACAACAAATTATATGTTAATTGTCAATGAAATCTGAATTTTGCGTGTGAAGAAGTAAGTCTGAAATATTAAGGTATATGCTGAATAAATAACAAAATAACACATCAAATAAACAATTTAAGCTGGATCATTGTATAGGTTATGCTCACAAATTGTTTTGGTCTGAGATTCTGTTCTTATCCGATCCCAGTTTAGCTACCTCAGAAAAAAGGGATTGAAGGGCAACAAAGAATGCAAATCAGAAGACAGAACCAAACAGAAGAAAATATATGGGTGATCGAAGATAGCAGGAGACAGAAATTAAGATAGGAGAGAAGACAGCTGGACACTCTACGTAGGGAACTCCTGGGCAAGACATAGACAGCCATGACAAGCACTGTGCCCAGAGATCTTAGACTGGATTACTGTGAAGTGAAAGCAATAATGTAAAATCCTCAATGTCTTAAAAGGTTACCCAGGATGCCAAGTTTTTTTTTAAGGTATCAGTTATAAGTCCAACTATTAGTCCAATGTTAATAGTTCCCCTTTACTGATGTTAATTCAGAAACCGATTTTGAAATCAAGAGCTTTTCCATTGTTTCCCCAGATCCACTATTATGTCCTGCTCTAAGAACTATAGGTTGCAAAAACAATTTCTAGAAACTCCAAGAAAAAAAGTTCTCAACGAAGGTGGATAAATAAAGACAAACCAGAGTGCTTGTGAAATCTCATTAAACGCAATGGGCAAGCTTTCCACTGTTGTGGGGAACAATCATTTCTCAGGTCTTTATCAGCTCCAAATGTCAAGCCCATAAACGTATTCTGGAAATCTCAAACATAAAAACAGAGACGCTTGAGAGTGACAATGACCAGAAAAGCGTTGCAGGTTTTTAACTGACAGGCTGCATAATTGTGAGCACATTAATATGAAATACTGCCAAACTCATTTCACCCAGCTCAAAACCAATGTTCCTTTTGCAGATTTACCTGTAATGGCTTCCTGAACCTTCATTGAAACCAGCAAACTAGTGAGCTTTGTGACACTAAACAACAATATGTAATACCATTAGTCTAAGTTCTTCTGATTAAAATCATAATGCTGACCTGAGGACGCACCTTTAGCTGTGAATTATGCAGTAGTTGGAATTTATGAAGTGAGTTGCCTCTCTTAATAACCTCCTTTCTGAATTGCCATGCTCTGACACTGCATGTCTTGTTACATTTCCCAGTATAGAAGATGGGTGTGTGAAATGTCAGACTGATGCAAACAGATATGCACTAACCTCTCACTGGACTTGTCACTTCTTGAAATTAGAAATGCAGAAGGAAAAAAAGCTTTTAAAACTGTCAGGTGGGGTTTTATGACGGAAAAGGATGGTTTTGAGAAAATCAAATATCATGCATTGATTATGATCTCATTAAATATTTCAAAAAGGAACACAGTCCATTTCTTTCAGTCGGTACAATTATTATTAATTAAAGCTTACCAAAAAGTAATTTGTGATCTCATTTTCATATTTTTACATCACATACTGTATTTTCAACACTCTTCTTAATTTTAATGGCTGCGTTTCATGTACAAATACAACTTTTAGTGGCTGTCAAGATATCAGACAGACCATACAGCATCCCTGATGAACAACTGCATACGTTAAAAGCAATTACAAAATCAGTCATATACAAAGGGTATCATTTTCAATAATTCTTAGCAAAATGATGGCAGTTATACTAGAAAAAAGGGACAATGAAGTACAATAGCTGTACAAGAGTACAAGCAAACATGTATATGCCCAGCTACAGCCATATAAAAAGAAAGTAAACCACATAGAAATGGGCGACCTTTTTAAACATCTTTGAATAGGCACTCATTACTTCTCCATTCAAAGTGTGCCTACAGATAAATGTAATATACTTAAATAAATGACACATAAAACTGACATTGTGTATTCATTCTCATAATCTAAATTAAAGGAAACTACCAACACTTCAAATCCATGAAATTAGAATCAGGCATTCCATATTAGGGGTCAATGATATGTTCTTAGGATGTATGCAAGTAGAACCTGTGTTGTCCAAATAGTGAAATGTTCTCTTTGCTATTTGATGTTTGTGGTGGCATCATGCCAAGATAAAACAAAGCTCTCTAAAGCTCTCAGAAAGAGTGTTATGAATACCTAAGAATTCAACCCAAGAGCTGACCAGCTGATGGTAAAAGAAATCTCCAAAAACCCAAAAATGGAATCTGCGGGTATTTCTTGCAACAGTTAGTGCCAAAGTGCACACATCTACAATCAAAAAAAGATTGCACCCATTTAACCTGCATGGGAGGTGCGACAGGAAAAAGCCTTTAGTCAAATGATCTGTGGACTGATAAAACAAAGAGAGAGTTGTTTTACCACAGTAACAGTGAATATGTTTAATGTAAACCAAATAAATTATTTTAACAGAACAACCTCATGCCAACTGTGAAGCATAATGGTGGGAATGTTATAGATTGGTGTTGCTTTGCTGCTACAGGGTCTGGTCAGCTTACAATCATCAAATCAGCTATGAATTCTACATCATATCAGCTGCCGATCTGATCTGTTACTACAAACATGTTTTTCTCCTACTTCGCTGCTGTACTGGTCTGTAACCACATCAAAACATTTTACCTGGTTTGATATAGCTAGCTACAAGGCCAGTCCCTGACCAGCCTGTCAATCTACCTCTCTATTTAAGCTGTGCTCAGACCAACACTCTGAACAATAGGTTCTATTCCTAGCTGCAGGCCTCAGATCCTGAGATGTCCCAGAGTTCTGGTGTTCTCTATGTTGCTGATCCTACAGTATCCCCCCTGAGCTCTGGCCCTCCATTGACCCCTGAACTCCTGTACCTCCACAGACGCTGTCACCATTGCACTGCTGAGATACCACTATCAAGTAAAAGCTTTGGGACCAGCAAGCAAGCTGTTACTTGTAATTCCACACAACAGCATGCAAGCCAATATTTGATTGAACAAGCAAAGCTGCTCTGGTTCATGTAGTTGCACATCATTACCTCTGTTTTTACCTTGTCCCTGCACAGGGCTAAGGGCTATAGGCATCTTATCTGTTGATTAATATATTCAACTACATGGATAGTCTCTGCCCAGCCTGGTTATCTGCCTCTAAGTCATGCTGAAGCCAGTCAGAGAGGCACCCTTCCCCTTCTGTCAAGCTACCACCAATAAGAAAGTCTTCTTCCTCTTGTCTTGTTGATTTAATCTCAGCACGGCTATTGGTTCCCTGCCTGATCAACACTTTTGCAAGTTAGCTGCCAATCCCCCCTGTTCTTGCCTGCTATCCAGCCTGCTTTCCTCCTCTGATTCCCAATTTACTGACCTCTGCCAGTGTTTCCTGGTTATCTGAGTGTGCTACTTCCCTAGATCCTGGCTTTGCTCCTGGCACTCTTTATCTGGAGGAAGAGGTTTAGAACAGAAAGGGTTCTTCATAGTAAAAGCTGTGAAAATGCGCACTAGTATCCCTTGGGAAATAGTTCTGACCATCTCAGCTGATTGTTTTAAGAAGAAGCTGGATATTAGCATTTATAGGTAATAAGATAAGAGATTGTTAATTCAAAGAATATCCAATTGTCTGAGGGGGTAAGGAAGAACATTTTCCCCCTTTTTCCCTCAAGTCCCTGGCCTTGAGTAGGGTAAACCTGGGGTTTGCGACCTGAGGTAGGCATGCAGCAAAGCCCATCTCCACCATCAGGAACTCTTGTTCCACACCCTAAGGAATCCCTCATCACCTGCTCTCATGAGAGATCATCCTCTCCCAGAGTCCTCCAGCATGGTTCCAACTCATCAGATTCAACTCCCAGGTCTGATCTGCCCTGTGATGTCCTGTTCTACTAGGAACTGGCTGTCAGATTACACTTTTTGGGTATGGAGGATTTACATTGGCATAGCCAGCATCCATTCTCTCCATCCAGTAATCCCAGCATTCTGTGTCTCTGGTTTCACACAATGTCCCTGAGTTTCTATCTCTCCAGTTAGCAACCTTGGCTTTGTATCTGACTTTGCGTGTTCCCTGCCTGCCCTGACCTTCAGCCTGTCTATGATTCTGAGATGGTTTTTTAATACCAGGCAGCTCCTCAGGCCTTGCACCTTGGGCCTTCTTAGGGCTCAAACCTCCACCAAATGTGCAGACCACACAGAGGGTCCACAATCCTGGCCATACATAACAAAAGTATTGAAAAGGCAAGTATAATACATTCACATTTTTATAGAATTTATCACCTTTATTTGTAGGCACGGTTTGAATAAAGATCTAATGTATTCCTGTTTAACCACTTCACCCCCCCCTACAATGTCATATGAGGTTGCTACCTTTGAGCAGTGATATCTGAATGGTGCCAGCAGCTACAGGCACCGTTCAGATAC
>BLSH010430184.1:67688-78587 GCA_018402905.1 Glandirana rugosa
TTACCACGAACATCGACCGTGGTAAGTCTATAGTGACGAGTTTCCATCGCTGGAGTATACTGCAACACCCCCCCCCCACTTCACAATGTCCCTGAGTTTCTATCTCTCCAGTTAGCAACCTTGGCTTTGTATCTGACTTTGCGTGTTCCCTGCCTGCCCTGACCTTCAGCCTGTCTATGATTCTGAGATGGTTTTTTAATACCAGGCAGCTCCTCAGGCCTTGCACCTTGGGCCTTCTTAGGGCTCAAACCTCCACCAAATGTGCAGACCACACAGAGGGTCCACAATCCTGGCCATACATAACAAAAGTATTGAAAAGGCAAGTATAATACATTCACATTTTTATAGAATTTATCACCTTTATTTGTAGGCACGGTTTGAATAAAGATCTAATGTATTCCTGTTTAACCACTTCACCCCCCCCCCACAACGTCATATGAGGTCGCTACCTTTGAGCAGTGATATCTGAATGGTGCCAGCTACAAGCACCATTCAGATACCATTTTTTTCCGCCGGCGATTCTCTGCAAGATAAAAGTGATCTTAGCAGCATATTTGCCATGAGATCACTTTTAATCAATGGCGGGAGAGGTGCCCCCCCCGCCACTTTCCCGTCATCTCTGCCACTTACCGGACCGTCGGCAGCGGCGGAGATGATCGGGTCCGTTCCCCCCCTGGAAAGGAAGCCGAGTGAGCGGAGGATGCCGCCCACTCAGCTCCATAACATTGCAGGGTGGAAGCGACGTTACAAGTCACTTCCGCCCAATGCTCTTAAAGGGGCCATTTTTTTTTGAACTGTCATTTTTAATTTTTTTTTTTTGCATTTAACTGTAAATATGAGATCTGAGGTCTTTTTGACTCATATTTAATAGGTCCCGGCATGTTTTTTTCTATTACAAGGAATGTTTACATTTCTTGTAATAGGAATAAAAGTGATTACTTTTTTTTAAAAGAACAGTGTAAAATTAAAATATAAAAAGTAAAAAAAAAATTAAAAAAAAAACAATTTAAAGCGCCCGTCCCCGCAAGCTCGCGCACAGAATCGAACGCATACGTAAGTCCCGCCCGCATATGAAAACGGTGTTAAAACCACACATGTGAGGTATCGCCACGATCGTTAGAGTAAGAGCAAAAATTCTAGCACTAGGTCTCCTCTGTAACTTAAAACATGTAACCTGTAGAAATTTTTAAACGTCGCCAATGGAGATTTTTAGGTTGCAAAGTTTGTCACTATTCCACGAGCGGGCGCAATTTTAAAGCATGACATGTTGGGTATCAATTTACTCAGCATAACATTATCTTTCACAATATGGAATAAAATTGGGCTTATCTTTTCACTCAAAAAAGTGAATATTTTTTTTAAAAAAAAGCGCGCTTGTAAGACCGCTGTGCAAATACGTTGTGACAAAGTTTTGCAACAACAGCCATTTTATTCTCTAGGGTGTTAGAAAAAAATATATATATAATGTTTTAACTTGTAGATACCAAGTCCAAAAAACAGGCCCAGCATTGAGGTGGTTAAATGTGTAAATTCCCAGGGATGTACTTACTTTTTCACATGACTATTAAACATTTACAAAACATACACGGAAACAATATTTTTAATACTATTGCACAGTATTTATATTAAAATGGTAAATAGACCAAATAAAGGCTTGCATGAGGACCGGTTCACACCAGGATTCACACAGGAACTTGTGTCCCTGTGCAATTCGAGGGCAGTGCAATTTCAGACAGGGCAGCAGACTGATGGTCAGAACAGACACGGAGAAACAGGTCCAAAAATAATTGAGGTTCCAGACAGGTGGACAAAGCAATGACTGAAAATAACAGGGTGATAGATTGGGAATAGCACAGAGTAGCTGAAAAGAAACACAATCTAAATAATTTGAAGAAACCATCTAGAACATCAGCAGAGGTCAGACAGATTTGAATCCAAGGCATGAACTAACCTGTTGATCAAATGCAAGCTAAATGTCCAGCAGTAGTTTTAATGTTTTTGACAAGGGCAGGTGTGCAGTGCCGAAACCTGAGCTGCAGTGCTGATGACCAGCCGATGGTGAATGCTCAAAGCTGATTGTAAGGCCCCATTCACATATCACGTAGTGGGAACAAGTTTTCGTGTTCACGATTTTGTGTGTGTGATTTTCATGCGTTTTCATGTGTCGCGCACAGGGCAAACCATTAACTCGCCCTATGTGAGTTTGTCGAGCAAAAGAAGTTCATGCACCGTTTTGGATGATGAGCTTCACATGATTTTTAAATGCGCGCTTTACTGTGATTGACATGGTAAAATCGCACCGCGTTTGGTGTGCCAGTAGGAATAATGACACCCAACTACGTGTTGTCCATTTTGCCATGATTTGGAATCAAACAAGGATGCTGTGCAGGTGCCTGACATCCACCTTATCAACTAATGATGTCAGTGGTTGTTAGGACCCTGGTGGCTGGCCTGCATGGGGCCCAAGGTTGTAAAGTTGCACAATGACAACCTGTGCCTTTTTGTACCAAAAGGGGAGGCTTGATCCACCCACTGGCTTGTACACAATTTTTGGGCAATTTTTAGGCATTTAGCCAAAGCACACCTTGATTGAAAAAGTATGGCAAAGGCGATTATATACAGCAGCCTTATAATGCAGTATAATCTACCCCCCCCCCCCACCCCCAGTACATTGTGTGGCAAAGCTAAGGGGCTA
The DNA here is from genome assembly GCA_018402905.1 of Glandirana rugosa. Lineage (NCBI taxonomy): Eukaryota > Metazoa > Chordata > Amphibia > Anura > Ranidae > Glandirana > Glandirana rugosa. The sequence goes on from BLSH010430184.1 coordinate 70,384, forward strand.
CTGAAGCTGTGACCTTGCTGGTAACCTGGAGGAGAAAGCTGCCTACATTATTTGATCTAAGCATGAAGCTGGGTTAGGTTATCAATGCTACTGAATTATTGCTGCATTATTTTTCATTACCAAAGATGTGACAGATCCATCAAGCGCTTTCTAAAATGTTATCCCTTGCATATAAACAGTATACTCCCTTATTTTACCAAGCACCAACATTTCATAACTATGCAAGATGACGCATGGCTAAAATAAAGAGAATAGCAAGGGCAAACAATGCCTTCATTAAAAGATTCAGCAGGCACTTAGTAGAGGAAAAGTATTTATGCAGCCCAAGCTCCAGCAGGAGAGAGAAGGGGAGCAAAGCATTGTGTCCTGAAGCACAGCATTGTATACAGGCTGACACAGGTCATGTTAGAGTGTATGGCGACACAAAACACTACCAGACACATGCCTTCATGCTCATTTTTCTCAGCTCAACTAATTCAATGCTGGGAAAATACACAACAATGACTGAAAAGACATTTTTAGAAATATCTGCATGCGAGATATATAATGTATGAACATCTATTGATGTCTACCCAAGGAATATCCAAAGAGCGAAGAAATTAGGCAGGCAAGCCTAAAAGAGTTTCTTTTTTTTTAAGCCTCTGGTTGCCAGTCAGATGCCACGTCCTTCACATCACGGGGTGACAGCTGTTGAATAACAAGCACATTGTACAAGGAATACAGAACCTAAAGTCATTAAGAAATGTGTTCACCGACTTTGGGAAAGAAAATTCGTTAGAGATGGGAAAACACTGAATAGACAGAAACAATAGACTGAAAAGTGCAAATGAAATACGTTTCTTTGACTGAGATGGGAAAAACGTAATAAACGATTGTACAGCGGCTCTGTGAGTGTCTCAAGGGCACACTTTACTGTTTTCACACAAACCACGCTAATTATATGCTCCAGCAGCTTAGAGTTGTCTTGTTTGCTGGACATAGTAATACCGTAATGTTTAATGAAATGTACTACAAAACATACAGTATGTATCTACTATATTTTCATTTTTAGGTGACTGATTTAGCAAATATAGGAAACATCAGTAAAGCTGGCTATACACTAAAAAAATTGCAATCAAAATGTTTCATTCTAAGCATGTTTGTTCAATTTTCTAATAGTTTATAGTAATGGTGGTGATCAGTGATTTTTAGCAGGACTGCGATATTGCAGTGGACAAATCGGACACCTGACACTTTTTTGGGAACCAGTGCCATTATAGTGATCAGTGCTGAATATATGCACTGCCACTGTACTAATGACACTGGCTGGGAAGGGGTTAACACCAGGGGTGATCAAAGGGTTGAGTGTGTCCCTAGGAGGTGCTTGCTTACTGTGTGGGGGATGGACTGACTGGGTGAACACAGAAAAGAGTTTAGTCGAGAATCGTGCTTTTCTTATCACTACTTATTAAAAATAAACATTGATTTGATCCCTTTAAAGTGGTTGTCAACTTGTGACAACCACTTTAACCTACAGGTAAGCCTGTGATAAAGCTTACCTGTAGGTGCACTGCATATCTCCTAAACCTGTACGATTCAGGAGATATGCAGTGTGGAAGCTGTGCTGACGTCATGTCGGCACATGCGCAGTGAAGGAACGACCTGCGTGCCGTTCCTCCACTGCGACCATGCCTTGACATGGAGTGACATCACGTGACTCCGGCCAGTCACAGCGCCGGAGTCGTGGCCCCGGAAGGAAGAGGGGCAGAAGATGGATGCGGCCAGGAGCGGGGACATCGATGGACGCCGCAGGCTTCGTTTGCAAGTAAGTGGCACATAATGGGCTACTATGAGATGCATAGTAGCCCATTATGCTTCTAATTTACAGGGGGACATAGAGGAAGTAAAGTTAACAGTGTATGTGGTTTTCCTTTGGTGAAGTTCTTTTGTTCCAAAATTGAATGTTAAATGCAGACAAAAATTTATTGTATATTCCAACGACATTTGTCAAGGCATTGAATGCACTCAGAATGTACATACACGCGTTTGTTTAAAAATCAATTAGTGTATGGCCATCATAGGTCACATTTAGGACATTAACCACTTCCCAACCACCGAACGACTATAAGCGGCGACAGCATGGCTCTGTCCCACTAATCAACGCTTATAGTCCTCACTTGAGCAGGGCCACGGGTTGGACGGACTCAATGTCCACCGGCGACTTGCGATGCCCTGATACAGAGCCAGAACAGGGAACCGCCGATGTAAACACGGCGGTTCCCCATTCTGACCAGCGGCATGTCAGAGATCTACTGATCCCTGTACTTGGGATCAGTTAGATCTCTTATGCCCCTGGCAGTCCAGCCTCCTCATAGTTAGAACACGCGTAGGGAACACAGTTAAACCCCTAGATCGCCCCCTGCAGGTTAACCCCTTCCCTGCCAATGACATTTATACAGTAATCAGTGGATATTTAAATTTGTGATCGCTGTGTAAATGTCATTGGTCCCAAAAAAGTGTAAACAATGTCCAATATGTCTGCTGCAATATCAAAGTCAGGATAAAAATTGCAGATCGCCGCCATTACTAGTAAAAAAATAAAAACAATTGTTTGTAAACGCGGCAACTTTTGTGCAAACCAATCAATAAACGCAGATTTACCACAAATAGGAGGAAGAATATACATTGGTCAAAACTGATGAATACATATTTTTTTGGATTTGTATTTTAGCAAAAAGTAAGAAATGTTGTTTTTTTGTTTATAGCGGTGATCAGAAATGACGCAGGGGTGATCAAATACCACCAAAAGAAAGCTCTATTTGTGGGAAAAAAAGGACGCAAATTTAGTTTGGGTACAACGTCACACGACCGCGCAATTGTCAGTTAAAGCGACCCAGTGCCGAATCGCAAAAAGTGCTCTGGTCCTAACATGGGAAAATGAGTTTAAGCTTTCTTTATTTAACCACTTAAAAACCACCTACCGCATATATACTATACCGGCTCTATTGCGCGAACTCACGCACCTGTACGTCAACTCATGCAATAGATACTGTTCACATGCGCGTGCCCATTGGACAGAGGAGGAGCCAATCAGCGGGTCCCACCCGCAATCTTTCCCCAGAGAGGCAGAACGGTGATATGCCTATGTAAACAAGGCAGATCGCCATTCTGACAGGGGAGGACACAGATCTTCTGTTCCTGCTAATCAGGAACACAAATCTCTGTGTTCACCCAGTCAGTCTACCCCCCACACAGTAAGCAAGCACCTCCTAGGGACATACTTAATCCTTTGATCGCCCCTGGTGTTAACCCCTTCACTGCCAGTGTCATTAGTACAGTGACAGTGCATATTCTTAGCACTGATCACTGTAATAATGTCACTGGTTCCCAAAAAACTGTCAAAAGTTAGGTTAGGTGTCCGATTTGTCCACTGCAATGTCGCAGTCTCGCAAAAAAAAAAAAAAATCACTGATTGCCGGCATTACTAGTAAAAAAAATTAATAAATACCATAAAAATATCCCATATTTTGTAGGCGCTATAACTTTTACACAAACCAATCAATAAATGCTTATTGGGATTTCTTTACCAAAAATATGTAGCAGAATACATATTGGCTTAAAGTGATGAAGAAATTTGATTTTTTTACATTTTTTATTGGGTGTGTTTTATAGCAGAAAGTAAAAATTATTATTTTTTTCAAAATTGTTGGTCTTTTTTTGCTTATAGCGCAACAAATAAAAAACACAGAGGTGATCAAATACCACCAAAATAAAGCTCTATTTGTGGGAAAAAAGGACATCAATTTTATTTTGGTACAGTGTCGCATAACCGCGCAATTGTCAGTTAAAATAACGCCGTATTGCAAAAAATGGCCTGGTCATTACAGGGGTAAAACCCTCCAGAAGTGGTTAAATGCTAATTGAGTCACCAACATTTACACAGGCAGTGGAGGATGCATGGGAAGCAGGGAGTGGAAACAGTCGCATGGCTTGACACAGTTTACCATGTAGGAGAAGCAATGAAGAGGGGCATGTACTGCTCTAAGCAAGAGCAAGGAAACCAACAACCTTGACCAAATCATGCATTAGTCATTGAAGTGCTTAAGTACCTTAAGTTAAGTGATCTTTCATTAAACATTTAGATAATTCTTTGTTTTGTTAAAGCTGAATGCTGGGTACAAAAACCTTCATTTTAATATATTCCTCCATTGGCACAAAGGATGTAAATGAACTTTGTGTACACCAAATACCTTTGCAAACCCAAATATCACAGTGTAAATGTAGTGGTGGCATCTTCACTGTGCTGCACATGGACTGTATGTGTGTCACTATTTGTTCTTTACACGTTTATTAGCATTTTTTTCATCTTTTGTATCCTTAAAGTGATTGTTACCCCAACATTTCATATTCCTTATATGTGTCTCTTGTACTTGGCTGATGTACTTGTGTTAAAAAAGTATCCTGTTCTCTTTGTATTGCTTCCTTTGTGTGAAATACTTGGTGATCCTGCAAGTCTCCCTGCTTTCTTGTTTCAAACTGATCAAGCTAGGCTAAGCACATCCTTCCCAGCGTGGTCAGTTTTCTAGCTGTGCTGGGAGAACAGCCTGCCTGCCCTGCAATGGTCATACATGCTGATATGCTCCCCTGCACAACCATTCACTAGGAAGATCAGTGTACTGCTGTTTCTCCACCCCCACCTCTTCAAGCCCCTTATGCAGCTGAGAACAAAGAATTTGTGATAGTTTATAAAATTATAAAAAAAGGTATTTATCATTTTTTTTATATCTATACACAACCTTTTTGCCTTTCATTTCTATTTTAAACTGAATTGGTTGTTTTACAAGGTAAGGGTTCACATATATTTTAAATTAGTAAAAATTACTCTTTTACACCCTTTATTTGTATAAATGACTATCCCTTTGAAATTGCTGTAAGATAAAACATTCACCAGCAGAATATTAGCAACATTATTTATCTTTCTGCTTTATAGGGTTACTCTAGAAACAAATCCCGAGCTACAACAAGGCCTCATACACACAGGTGTGTTTTTGAGCTGTTTTTACAGCTTAAAAACCCCTCTCCATGCTATTGAATGGCCTTATACACACACAGACATTTTTGAGCTGCAAGTGACATAGGCATTTTTAAGCTGTACTAAAGTCCCAGGACCAGCTCGTTCTGAAGCTGCAGCGCTAGAGCGGTTTTGACGCTGACGCCGGCAAACCGCTCAAAAACGTGGCTTTACGTTGTATACACAGCATTAAGCCTCGTCAGGCATTTCTCTGCTTCTATTCAAAATCAATGGTTCCCTATGGGAGCCCATTGATTTGAATAGAAATCGCACCAGATGTCGGATCCTCAGCAAACAAGTCGCCCGCAAAAGAGCAGAAGAAAGAAGATGCCAGAGAGGGGAAAGAGCCGGAGAGGGAGAAGACGCCAGAGCTGATTTAATATAATATTTTAAAAAGCTGTGTAGTGTGTTTTTTTACGTGAATGGGTAGGAGTACAATGTACCCTATAATCATTCACATAGGGTGGGGGGCCGGGATCTGGGGGCCTCCTTGATAAAGAGGGCTTCTAGATTCCGATAAGCCCCCGCCCGCAGACCGAAGAGGCCCTTGGCCTCATCAACTGGGTCCCCTGCCCCAAAGCACCCATCCCCCCATGTTGAGGGCACGCGGCCTGGTATGGTCCAGGAGGGGGGGGGGCGCTCGCTCGTCCCCCCCTTTCCTGACCTGTCAGGCTGCGTGCTCTGATGAGGGTCTGGTATGGATTTTGGGGGGACCCCACACCAATTTTTTGGCAAGGGGGTTCCCCTTAAAATCCATACCAGACCGAAGGGTCTGGTACCTCTTGGGGGGGGCCGCATGCAATTTTTTTTTTGGGGGTTCCCCTTCAAGATCCTCAGCACACAAGTCGCACCGCAAGTCGGATCATCATAATCTGACTTCTGTTCAAATCAATGTGCTCCCGTAGGGAACCATTGATTTTGAATAGAGGCAGAGAAATGCCCGACGAGGCTTAACGCTCTGTATACAACGTTAAGCTGCATTTTTGAGCGGTTTGTTGACATCAGCGTCAAAACAGCTCTAGCGCTGCAGCTTCAGAAAGCACTGGTCCTGGGATTTTTTTTACAGCTTAAAAACGCCTATGCCACTTACAGCTCAAAAACGTCTGTGTGTGTGAGGCCATTGAATAACATGGAGAGGAGTTTTTAGGCTGTAAAAACAGCTCAAAAGCATGGCTGTAAAAACACCCGTGTGTATGAGGCCTGAGGAATTTATGTACCATCTCCATTTATCTGTTAGCTTGTCATTGCATCATTCAAAATGGCAGATTGGGACAAAACCTTCCAGCTGATACACACAAATTTAATCTTCAGCATATTGTATGAAAGGAATTATAAAATCTTCCTTGAATGGTATAACCTCTTCTGTGCAATTGCAACAAACCTAAAACTGAATCTAACATCTGCTGGAAATGTTTCTCAATCGAAGTCTTTGGTGCAAATGCATTCAAATTAAAATATTTTGGTCTTTAGTAGTTGGATTTTATAATAAACTACAGTATGTGGCAACAATCTTGAATACATAATGCAAACAGTCAATCACACCTAGGGTATATGGATATGCTCTAGAAAACTGTTATAAATTATGGGCTTGAACCCAAAATGATCAAAATCTACACACGATCTCATTTCATTTTCATGAACAGAATGAGGACCTCCAGAATTAATCCCACCCCCTTTCATTTATTCCTAACTGTGCTCTCTTCCTTATCTTTCTTGGCTGTATTTACTGAAAGATAGCTAATTTCTTTACCCCTCTTCCTGTTGTATTATTATTTTATAGGGCATATACTAGCTCATCCTAATCCGAGATATATATAATTTTTATTAGCCAGGTCCCTTTCTCTTTGTGGCGACTATGGTCTTACAATTCAGGGAACAACATGCAATATAAACCCTCATAGCAGGAAATTTATATGCACACGTGTGAAGTGTACAGACGATACCCTAGTTACAAACATCCGACTTACGGATGACTCCTACTTACAAACGGAGGGAGACAACAGGAAGTGGAAGGAAATCTCCCCCTAGGAAGGGAAATTCACTCCTGTAAGCATTATTATGGGATGCATAATGCATAGAATGCATTAAGATAAAAATTATACATGGTTTTTCATTATTTCTGTTATGGTTGTCAAGAAAGGTTGGGCTTAATTGTGTTTTTGCAGTCAAACTGTTTAAATGCAGCCGGATGGTTTGGTGCTCAACATGCAGTCTTTCTGTGTGCTAAACAGACCTCAGCTATCAGTAGTTAGGGTTCCTGCATAGGCCCCTGCTCATTCCTGATCAGTAAGCGACTAGAAAAAGAATAACACGAGTACCTGGACTGGGGCTCTGGATTCTGCAATAATGCAGAAATCAATAAAATGTATACTGTAGCACCATACATATACCATTACTGTTGCTTCCTCCTACAGTACTAATTTTATTTCTCATCCATGTGGGACACAGGATTTAGAGAGAACTGGGACATCCAAAAGCAGTTCAACTGAAGGCTGGGAATTAGAGCAAACAAACTTCTAGCAAGCCCAACTACAGTATATACAAACAGGGCATTACCTGCAGCGCAAAGAGCTGCCTGAAGGATCTTAAGCTCAAATCTGGCATCAAAAGAGGCCCAAACCTGGTAAAATTAGAGAACATTTGAACAGAAGATGAGGTGGCAGCCTTGCGGATGTGAGAAATAGTTGCCTGATGCAGAAAAGCCCAACAAGCAGTCACAAATCAGGTAGAGTGTACGTTGACAGGAATGGGTGGAACAGACTCCTTAAGACTATAAGCTTGAGTTGCTGATATTTTTGAGCCACTGAGAAATGGAGGAAGAGGAAGTTGGTATCCTTTACGAGGACCATGAGCAACGACAACGACATAATATGTCTTTCTAATGGAGCCAGTGGCTGCAAGGTAGACATGCACAGCTCAAACTACATCCAGATAATGAAGGGAATTCTCCTTCTGTACCAGGGCCAGACAGAGAGCCTAAAGCACAATGTCTAAGTTAAGGTAAAAGGCCGAAACCACCTTGTGAAGGAAGGAGATTCCAAGCCTTAATACACATTGGCCTTTTATAAGAACAGAAAAGGTTCATTATAGGAAAAAGCTGCTAGTTCAGACACAGAGGCCAATTTTGCCTTGCAGAGGTGTTGGCAAGAAGGAA
>BLSH010430184.1:86231-112823 GCA_018402905.1 Glandirana rugosa
GTCAATAACGTCGGGCATGTGTCCATAACTTCGGTCATGTGTCCATAACGTCGATCATGGGTCGGGTCGTCATGAATGGAGTCCCCTCAGTCCGGTGAGAGAGAGTGTGCCGAGAGTACGCCCTTATTGTCTGTACGCACGACCTGTGAGAGGGTCAGGTTCGTGGTCGGGCAGGCGGTCAGGTCGGGGACGTTTGGACTGGTTACGGGGTCGGTCACTGACTCCGGTATCCGTTAGTCACATAGATACACGCGAAGTCACCGCGTGTATCCCCAACTAAATGATTTCGACCTCTCACATTTTTGACCACGTCGACACGTACCACCGGTTAGTCGAAGATTGGAGTCGAACAAGTTAGTTCGAAACTGTCATTTTGGAACTTCGACTAACCCAAGACACACCTCGACGTGGTTTAAAACGTGAAAGTTCGAAATCATTTAGTTGGGGTATCTAAGTGAAATTTCCGGCCGGTTACCCGAAACCCTGACGACAGTTTTCTGTCGTTCAAAGGGTTTTTTCGACCCTGTCGCACACGACCGCGGGATACAAAAAAAGAAAAAGTCTTTAGTCGCCCCCACCACCTACCACTCACATATATATTGATTTACTAAAGCTTGAAAGTGCAAAATTTGGTGCAGCTCCACACAGAACCCAATCAGCTTCAAGGTTTTACTGTCAAAGCTTGATTGAACAAGCTGAGGTTAGAAGCTGATTGGCCACCATGCACAGCTGCACCAGTTTTTACACTCTCCAGCTTTAGTAAATCAACCCCTATGTGCGCCACTGAAGCGCACATAGATACACTGATTGCCTATGGCCTCAGTCACTGGCTGGGGCATTGGTCAGGTTTGCAGGGGCTGGACTGGCGGACGGGCTGGTGCTTGGACTGGGAGAGTGTCCAGCACGCATGTCTGTTATTCCCGCATGAGAGCCGTGTGAGAGAGAGTGGCCTGACTCCCCTGAGGTAAGTACTGCTGGGCTGGGTACTAGCTGCAATACCTGTGTACTGGCTTCAATACCTGTGTACGGGCTGCAATAACTGATACTGGCTGCAATACCTGTGTACTGGCTGCAACACCGGTGTACTGGCTGCTATACCTGTATACTGGCTGCAATACCTGTGATACTGGCTGCAATACCTGTGATACTGGCTGCAATACCTGTGTACCGGCTGCAATACCTGTGTACTGGCTGCAATACCTGTGTACTGGCTGCATACTGTCATACTGGCAGTATACTGTGATACTGGCTGCAATATCTGTGTAATGCTGTATACTCTGATACTGGCTGCAATATCTGTGTACTGGCTGCATTCTGTGATACTGGCTGCAATACCTGTGTACTGGCTGCAATACCTGTGTACTGGCTGTATACTGTGATACTGGCTGCAATAACTGTATACTGGCTGTATACTGTGACACTGGTTGCAATACCTGCATACTGGCTGCAATACCTGTGTACTGGCTGCATACTGTGTTACTGGCTGCAATATACCCCACCTGTGATGCTGAGCTGTATACTGTGTCCTGTGATGCTGAGCTGTATACTCTGTCCTGTAATGCTGAGCTGTATACTGTCTCCTGTGATGCTGAGCTGTATACTGTGTCCTGTGATGCTGAGCTGTATACTGTGTCCTGTGGTACTGAGCTGTATATTCCTGACACAATATGTGCAATACAGGGCCTGGAGTGGGTGGATTATATATGGGGTGGGGCTTATAAGTAGTAGGAGGGGTCAAAAAGGAAGGGCGTGGGCCCCCATCCTAAAACTTCACCAGCTGCCACTGCATCTAGACAGGTGAAGATGACTTGCTGAAGTTCAAACTGAACATCAGAATGGGGAAGAAAGGGGATTTAAGTGACTTTGAACATGGCATGGTTGTTGGTGTCGGACAGGCTGGTCTGAGTATTTCACAAACTGCTGATCTACTGGATTTTCACACATAACCATCTCTAGGGTTGACGGAGAATGGTTTGAAAAAGAGAAAATATCTAGTGAGCGGCAGTTGTGGGGATGAAAATGCCTTGTTGATGTCAGAGGTAAGAGGAAAATGGGCAGAAATGGTTCAAGATGATAGAAAAGCAAAAGTAACTCAAATAACCACTCGTTACAACCAAGGTATGCAGAATACCATCTTTGAATGCACAACACATCGAACCTTGAAGATGGGCTACAGCAGCACAAACAGATAATTCAGCGCTCAGTGTATGATGGGACAAAGTAAAGTTCAGTCCAAATACGGATGAAAGATGCATTCAGGTGGATGGAGCAATGGTCAGAGAGTGTAAGCAAGGACCCACAGCATAAGCGGGAATAGCGGCGGCATCTCAAGCCTTCACAACACCGCTGACAGAGACCGATGTGGACAGGAAGGGGCAGGCCACAGAAGGGGATGGGTTCTACAGCAGCAGAAGACCACACTGGGTGCCACTCCTGTCAGCTAAGAAAAGGAAACTGATGCTACAATTCCCACAGGCTCACCAAAATTGGACAATAGAAGATTGGAAAAGTGTTGCCTGGTCTGATTCATGATTTCAGCTGCCACATTTAGATGGTAGGGTCAGAATTTGGCGTAAACAACATGAAAGTATGGATCTATTCTGCATTAAACAATGGCCTCCACACACAGGAGATTTGCATCATGGGTGAGCAGCCGACAAACCTGTACCAACCACGTGTTGCTATGTCAATAAGGACCAAAATCTCAGAGGAATGTTTCCAACACCTTGTTGAATCTATGCTACAAAGAATTAAGGCAGTTATGAAGGCAAAGGGGGTCCAACCAGGTACTAGCAAGGTGTACCTAATAAAGGCCGGTGAGTGTACATGAGCCCCTGTCACTAGATGGTATTAAATCCTTCAAATACTTAAGAGTGCACTGGCAACTCCCTGACACCAAGATCTTTCGGAATACTCAAATACGCCTCTATATCCATTCTCTCCTAAAACGCACCTGACTCCTTTTGAAACAGGTGTCATAAAGATCCTTCTTTGAAAGGTTTGGTGTCTGATTTATATAGTTCCCCAATAGACTCTATGGGGCCTTGCATGCTTTCTTATGTTTCAATGGGAAGCTGACCTAGGAAAGACCCTGGGTCAACCCACCTAGAATCAAATTTGGCTACAATCTTCGAGATGTTCTTGAAATATTTTTGCTCAGGAAAATGCCTATAAGCTACTCTCCTGTTGGTACATTAACCCAGTACGAGTAGTCAAGTTTGTCCCTTCCGCATCTCCCTTTTATATTCAGGGATGCAGGGAACCTGGTACTGTCTTCCATATCTGGTAGTCCTGCTTGAAAGCCTTGCGATTCTTGACCAAGGTCTATTCCCTGATCAGAACAGTTCTAGCATGCAATCCCAGGGAAGCCCTCTTACACAAGTTCATTCTGTCCTTGACCAAGGTTTAGAGGAAGCTGGTGGGATTTCTCTTCCTGGCAGCTCACCAGACTCTCCTGGCACCAGCCATTTCTGAATGTTGCTGAGGTCAAGTACCTAGTAGCCATGCATCCATGCCAAGTACCTAAAGGTAAGGGACCCATGCATCACGTTTAATGCCGTTTAGGTCTGGACCACTCCTTATTATTTATATGATTACTTGGGCATTCCATTGTGCAGCAGTACAGAGGACTGGACCGCTCAGAAAATTCCCCCTCCTTTTTTTTTCTCCCCAGGCACAGATCCTATCCCCTCAGTTCCCTCCCACAACCCCCTTGAACCTCTTGACTCATACTGCCGCTGACTCTAGATACCTATCTATCTCGTTTACAACTTGTGAAGATATGTGGTGCATTGTCTTTTTGTCCAAATGGACTTGTCCTTATGTGCCAGCCAATTCAAGTTTATTTTGAAGAGAAATGTAAAGAATACCAGAAAGTTGAATACAATCTGTGTTTGATACAAAAATGTTTTGAACCTAATACAATATTCACTAAGGCCATATGAATAAAAGTATTAGTGTAAATAGAAAATATTTTTCATGAGTATATGCTGTAAAACATGATATATATATATATATATATATATATATATATATATCTATATATATATATATATATATATATATATATCTATATATATATATATAGATATATATATATCTATATATATATATATATATGTAAGAAAGAAAATGACAAACATAAGAAATGGAAGTAAGAATTCAAATTTAAGTATTTCGGTTTACATTGAGTAACTGGTATGCTTGTCATGGTTGTTATAAACAGTATTTCAAATCCATTTAGGTTTCCATCAGTTTTGTATATGTATCTAAAAAGGTGAAGCTGTACCAAGCATACCAAATTTTATGGTATCTAGTTATCCTTTCACCTGTCATATTTAACATTCTTTCAGTCTCATGTATCACTTCTACCTCTCCTATCCAGTCTTGGATTGAAGGAGCTTGTGGTGTCTTCCAATATCTTGGAATTAATGTCTTGGCAGCATTTGAAAGGGTCAGGGTCTGTTTGTATTGTTTGATAGAGTATGAGGAGATGTGTAATAAACAGCAAGGAGTAAGCTTCAGTTTAGTTTCAGTAATGCTATAGATTAAATCACATATTTGGTTCCAAAAACTGGTTATCCGTGGACATTGCCACCAAATGTGAAGCTTTTTTCTTCTATCTATCACAAATCTCCAACAAATGTCAGTCATTTGCAGAAACCATCTCTTTAGCTTATCTGGTGTGGCGTACCAGTGTGTCAATTTTCTTGCATTCGGGCACTAATGGAGCATTTGTGCATTAGAAAGCATGTCTTTTTCCACTGCTCCTCGGAGGATTTTATATTGAGAGCTTTCTCCCAGAGGGATTTGAAGTTATCTGAACTTTCATTATGCTCTAATTGGAGCCACGAATATGGCAAAGAGGTTGTTTTGCGTATCTCAGATCCCTTAAGACTGACTTTTTCTAGCTCTGTGAGAGGATTCGCGAAATGGATCTTCTGGTTATGATTGATTAGGTAATTATGTATTTGCAAGTACGTCCATATGGGATATTAACGTTCCCACAGTATTCCTTTGGACTTTATTACCCCTGAGTATACACAATGTGTGGCTAATAAAGGTCTACCCTTATTAGTAAGTGGAAAAATACTAATGTTCATGCCTAGTGGAAACTCAGGATTATTGGAAAGTGGAGTCAACTGACCAGGTATAGTAGCAATATGAACAGGTTTAGCTATTTTATGGAAATATTCTAGTGTAGCAGCAATGAGAGGATGTGTCATCAGCTGTTTGGGGTAGTAGGATTGTTATCCATAGTAATCTTAGTGGTAGTTCTGTATGTGACCATTCTAAGTTGACCCAGTCTTTCATTTTTGAGTGGCAGTTCCAGTCAATAATTCTTGTGATTAGTGTTGCGTAAAAATATTGTTTAAAATCTGGGAGACCCATACCTCCATAGTCTTTAGAATGAGTGAGTAGCTGAGATCGAATGCATGTCTTTTTATTTTCCCAAAGGATCTTTGAGCTTGTTATAGTCTTTTAAAAAAGTTTGAGGGTAGTTTAATCGGAAGTGCATTCATACAATATAGCAATCTTGGCAGGATGTCATCTTAACGATGGCCGCTCTGCCAAACCAGGAGAAGGTTTTTGTATGCCAGTTTTAGAGATATTTTCTGTTTCATATTAAAAGTATGTAATCTTGTTTGCAAAGCTTATCTAGCCGCGGATTAAGCCAGATGCCCAAATATTCGAGGGCTGTGGTTTCCCATCTGAAAGAGCAATTTTGTTTCACCTCATCCACGGGATCTGTTGGTAGAAAGATGTTTAGGGCTTCTGACTTGCTATAATTTATCTTGGAATTGGAGATGAAATTAATGTTTTTTATAATAAGAGCTTTAATATAAAAAGAGGGGGGGGGGCAACCGTATCTAGCCCTATTTTTAATGTGTATCATTTCGGATAAAGTGCTATTCACTTTATTTTTTTGCTGTGAGGTAGAGATTGGCAACCCAGTTCATCACATTGTCTCTAAGTCCAATATGTGAGCAAGTTGTAAAAAAATATTCCCAGGTCACATGATTGAAGGCTTTCTCTGCGTCTGTAGGCAGGAGAAGATCCTCAATATTTTCAAAACTAGACCTGAAAATTAAGTTGAGGGCTTTTGTAATGTTTCTAGCCTCTTTCCCTGCAATGAAGCCTACTTGTTCTGAACCTATAATTTTAGACAACAGAGGTCTTAGCCAGTTTACTAATATCTTTGCAAGTAACTTTAAATTGGTATTTAGTAAGGAAATGGTCTGTAACTTGCACAGTCAGTGGGGTCCTTGTTCTCTTTTGGGATGACAGTTGCACAAATAAAAACCTGACAGCTCCGGTCGGGAGCAGCTGTACTAACCATGCGAGGTTAGTTCAGCGATCTCCTCCACTGAGCTGTTCTGTTCTGACAGGGGGATGCCCCCCCGCCAGAATACTCTGATCAGCGCTCTCTGCTATTAGCTGGGAGTCGGTCAGCTGGTGCTTTACCAGCCTGGCACCCGATCTGACAAAATCAGCTGCAAACAGATGTATGGCGATATGTTTGCATAGTGGAGCGGATGGGGCTGACATCTGCCTCCCTATAGAGGACAATGGGTGGCCTGATCGGGTCTGCCTGAAAAACAGACAGGCGGACCTGATCAGTCCAATCGTGTGAAAGGAGCCTTATAGTTACCTGATCTGTGCAGTGGTATTGTACAGAGCAGCCCTGATCCACCTCTTCTTGGGTCCCTTGCCAGCACTCCTGGCCCCTCCCTCCTGCCCCCACAGCAAGCAGTGGTTCGACTCCACCCCCTCTCTCTCCTCATTGGCTCACTGACTTTGATTGACAGCAGTGGGAACCAACGGCGCCCACTGCGGTCTTAGCCTATGAGGAAGGAGAGTCCCAGGACTTTGTGGCTCTCCTGCAACATCACTGGATTGAGATGGGGCTCAGGTAAATATTAGGGGGGCTGAGGAGGGCTGCTGCACACAGGCTTTTATCATAATGCATAGAATGCATTAAGATAAAAAAAGTCTGCATTTAGAACCACTTTCAATTCTTCTCCAATTAAAGATAAGAACAGGGTGGAGGGCCAGTAATCATTCTCAGCTAATGAAAAAGGTCTTAGATGGTATGACTATTCATAAACGTGGAAAGTGCAGTAGGAGTGAATGTTGATGAAAAAGAAAAAAAAACATTATGGAAAGGTAGTCACTGAGGCTTGGTTCACACCAGTGTGATGCAGGAACCCTGCGAATCCAATGCAGATTCTCTCATCACACCTGACTCGCATGTCAGTTTGATAATGACACCCCCATTTCATCTTGCATATCGCACTGAAAACGAACAGTTCGGACATTAATCGGATCTCATGGGTGTAAACACCCATGTGATCTGATTCTGGTGCGGACCAAAAAAAAAGGGTCCTGAGTGAGTTTGGTCCGGATGCGATGCAAATCCAGTCATACTATCTATATGGCTGCAATCGCATCGCACGGACATCGTATGTGATTTGCACTGCGGTGTGGTGCGAATCACATGCAATCTTGCACCATGAACCGAGCATCAAGAAAAGTCAAGTGTCTTCCAGGTCTTCTCTGACCCTGGGTTGTTTGGATTTCGGGAAAGAAAAGTTTGATCCTGGGTCACTTTGTTTATAATGTCTACCTTCTTCTGTGCTGACTTACATAGTGAAGATTGCGGAGTGGATGGTGTGGAGGAAGTTGGGGCTGGAAGCCTAAATTCCTCATACCATTCCAGCAGGTCTATATATGGCAGCTGCAAATTTTCGCAGAAACCTTATATTCCATTGGGCATCTTTAAGGTAAACAGCTTACTGTTAGGAAACCGCCATTTGTATGCGATTCCTTTTTCCTTCAAAGCTGTCAGCAGAGGGCGCATTGCCCTTCTATTTTTCAGAGTGATAGATCAAGGAGATGTCCTCTCCATTAAATGTAATAAGTTCATTTTTCCCTGGCTTTTCCGAATATGTCCTCCTTCAGAGGAAAACTTGTAATACAGCAAATGAAATGCCTTTGGGGGGCATTTTCTGCACTCTATCAAATTCAATAACTGTGTCCATGGGCCTCTTGAGCACATTGTTAAAGATAGATTGCAATGCTGGTTTAACTTGTTCTGCAGTGACTGTTTCAGGGATTTCTCTCACTTGGATATTGTTGCTTCTCTCCTATTGTCTAAATCTTCCAGTGGTGGTTACTAGCTATCAAATGGGTATTGTGTATTTCAGTGACTTTTTCCAGTCTGGCTATAGCTCTATCCCTCTGCATGCTAGCCCATTTATGAATCACCATTTGCTCAGATAGGGTGAGAATATTTGCCATTAGATCTGTAATGACCACTGTAAACAATATTTTAAGGCCTGCAGACATATGTGTCTTTTCAGATTAAGTCAGTGACTGATCGGAATGAGCAGACTCTCTTACCATGTCCTCGGACACAGGCAAGGATTCTTCACTGAAGACTTCCTCGAGGTAGGAGATCACCATCTTGCCTGCTGTAATGCTGCTTTTCTGAGGCGATCGTGTTTGGAAGATTTAGGTATGTAGCGTGGAGGAGGTCAATGCAGATGGCTATGCGGACTTTGTCCCACTGTAGGCTCACTAGATGGCTGTAGTAGCTTGCACTCTGGATCTCTTTCAATGTGCCTCCATGGTGCCTGTGCGACAAGCCATGCACTCTGCACCTTTCTATGTGTATAACATTTAGTATCTTTTTTTTAACAAAACTCGAAAAATGCAATAAACACCTTTGTGAAACAAAAGCAATACTCTGACATGCAATTACTTTACTAATATGTTAATTCTGGTATCCTCTCCTGATTAAATAAACTAGACTACTATTTACTCAACACAATCACCTACTTCCACTGCCAAGGCACACTGGCAGCTGGCTGAGCGATAACTTGTATGTCATCACTAAGGGACACAAGCCCCTGTATGCCGCACCCCCTGAAATTCCATCTTGAATCCACTAGGGGTGCAGGCATTCCAGGTTGGGAACCCCTGACTTAAAAGGTAAGTGCACTTACAACAAATATCCTGAACCTCACCTCAGCGCCTTGCCCAATATGTTTCCAACTTTTTATTAATACCTACAAAATATTTAAAGATGAACTCCAGGGTACGCAAAGTGTGTCTATATAAAAGAACCAGGAATATTCTTACTTGAATCATGTTATGCCCTTTGTATTTCTTCCAGATCTGTGAAATAACTCAGCATGAAACAACTCGTGCACTTTGCGTATCTTTGTGCAGGGTGACTGGTCTTGTATCCACCCTCTCCTGCAATTCTCTGCAGGTAACCGATGGTACGTGGACCTGCTGGATCCCTCCCACAGCTCTCAGCACTGGCTAAGTACAACATAATGATAATGTCACCTCTACTTTTACAAGGTGATATCTTTATTTTTAAAGGCATGTGGTGCACAAAAAGTTGATTTATATCATTTGTGGCTATTGAGGAACATATTTAAATTAAAGTATTTGTACCCAAAGGTTAGCTTTTAATAGCAAATCTCCCTTCTTCCAGGAAACTTTGTTTTTAACTCACATCTTAGGGTTTTTTAGCTAGCAAATGCTTTTGTAATCACAAGCTTGTAACATTGTGTGAGTAATTTAATAAGGGTATGCGTAGGTTAAAGGAATCATATACACATATGGTATATGTCTTCACAGTGAGCTGCCCATTCATTTTCAGTAAGACCTTGATATACCTCCATGGGGCCAAATATTTTTTCATTGCACTACAAGACAACACGTGTATTCTTTATTACATCTGTTGTTGGGAGCTGAAAGCAAGGTGCATTTGTTGGGTGCAATGAAAAATGATTGATGTATGCCATAACATGCATGCACTATATGTTGTTGTACTGGATGATAACGTATGTTACTGCATGATACAACTCACATGCAAAAGTGCGAGTGAGCCTATAACAAACATGTAGACTTTTGACATCCTGACTAAATTAAAAAATTCTAGTGCTGAACTCAGAAGCACATAAAATACATTGTTTTATTGTGGTGCCCTGCCAGAAATCAGTCAATGTTTATGTCCATATGGCTTTTCAGTCCACCTTTTCTCCATTTGCAGGTCTGTACTCTATTTTTGTAAATAAAGGGGGGACTAATACACAGCATTTGAAGCTCTTTGAACATCTTCTAGTCTTACTCAACTGGGGTGCCACGGTCATCAGGGATGCTGTGGCATCCTATTTGAGAAGGGCATTCATGTCAGACCAAGCTCCTACTCCTCTGCCAACCAGCACATTGGGATTTTGGTTTGACATTAAGTGCAGAGTAGAGGAAGAGGGACGCATCTTCCTGATCCTGTTTACCTCTCCGTACAGTGCAGTACCCAGCAGTGGGCGTGAAGGTACAGTAATGCATATTTTAAAGAGGCTATGTGTGTATATGTGTGTGCATGTATGTATATATGTATGTATGTGTGTGTGTGTATGTATGCGAGTGTGTTTGTTTAAATGTATGTGTGTGTGTGTGTGTGTGTGTGTGTGTATATATTACTTAATCCTGACCCTTAATCCTGTACGGTCAGAAACTGCTGCTGCTCTGAAAACCAATTCAAGCATAGATCGCTTTTCAGAACCATTATGGCAGGCAGTGAAGAGGTGATATGTTGCTTCCTCACTGCCTGTTTATCCCCATAATGCAGGATCGCTGTGGTGCAACCGTGTGCTATGCAGTGGCTGCAGGGCGGTTGCAGAGGGGCTCCAATCCCTTAGGGGCATACTTCCTGCTGCAGTTGCAGCATGGGTATGACCCTGGCTGCTGCCTCTGCAGATAAAGGGGAGGAGTTTTTTTTGGATGGTTTTGGCCATCCCCCAACCTCATATGTGAGCAAGCCATTGGTTCATCCCTTGGATTAGCCCAGGGAAAAAAGTCCAAACTTTATTTTAAAATCATGCCACACTGAGGCTTGGTTTACACTATTGCGAATTTGATGCTGGTTTCCCCAGCATCCAATTTGCATGTCAGGAGACTGTGACCAGCTCTCAATGAAACCAATTCACACAGCTCGGGGATGGCTGTGGAGCGAATTGCACAGGAGTCCTGTGTGTCTTCTGGTCCATTTCAGGTCCAAATTCAGCCAAAAATCGAACCTGAAACAGACCGAAATTGAACCTGAAACAGAGAACAGGGACTCCCTGCTGTGAGCCGCTCCGCATGGCAGTGTGAACCCAGCCTGAAAGACCAGCGTGTTTGTCTGTGTGTCGGGAATGTATGCGATTTTACTTGCATTGCCCGGCAGGCAGTAATGTGAACCAAGCCTTAGACAGGGGTACCTCAAGATTGAAAATCATTTTCAAGGGTGCTGTGACTGGAAAATGTTTGAAAAACACTGCTATAGTTTATAAACACCCCCTGATGATTCTGGCCATGCTGTAATGAGAGAGAAGAATAATCGAATCATGGTCTGGTCCACTCTACTAGATATGGATTGTAATCCCAATGCCATGCCGCTGCCCACCAGTTTTATATATCTTCGGGTCTAGATTTAATATTCATATTGTCTGGTTTTCCTAGTAGTTAATAATGTTACAAGAAGCAGAAGCTGTCTTGTAAACAACATCATACACAGCATGACAGGCATTTTTTTTTCCAGAATGACAAGCTATTTTTAATAAACATAGCAAACTGTCAATAGCATATTTTGCATTGTCATAAAGAGATACCATTTCCCTATTTGTAATCTCACCATGGACATTGTGAGCGTGCTATTTTTATGAAATATGAAAATAGATGACAAATTGTTTCTATCCCTGTCAGGATGTATGTCTCAGTGCAGGGGATGATGATGAGTCTGTCCTCTTTACAGAACAGATAAAACTCCAGCACAAAGTCAAAAGGTGATTTTGCACTTTGACTTCTATGAGACATGACAAAAAGAATCTAGATAAAATACGCTTTGCTTACAATAGTTGACAGCAGTATTTATTTGGCCAGCAGATACCAGTGTAATCTCTTTAAACTTTTGATCTAGACTACAAAGCTCAGCTTGTTAGCTTGCAGTACCAAGGAAACTCATTTAGAAGAGGTGAAGTTCCCTATTACAGACTAAAAAATGCGTATTCTGTGCTGTGAGTGGCATATCTACCTGGAAATCAGACAGGCACTGACATGCTTCAAGACAAATTGTTTCTATGTCTTTGTTGGAAACCATTTGACAGAAGTTTCCTAAACTTGGTCTAAAACCCATACAACCGTTAATGTCAATCTATTTCTGTTCTGTTCTGTTCCGCATTCATTCTTGTGGAGACTATAATACAGGCATGCTTTCACCCAGAATGCTTAGGGCTGTCTGGAACTTTTACAAAAAAATAAGAGTATTGCAGTGGAAAATTTTTGGACCTTCCCCACCATAATGCCCAATATCCTCCTTTTCCTGCCCTCACAATGGCAGGGATTTCCCCTTTACTACTTATTCCCCCTTTAGTGTCCTCACTAATGAGGACTGGCCATAAAGAATAACAGCAGTCACAGTTTTTATGTTGAGAGCTGTTGATGAGCTGTTGATGAGCTGGTGACTTCATATTTCATAGATTTGGCTGTATGCATATACTGTATGGGTATACATCAGTTAGATTTGAAGTTTCAGAAGTTTACAGAACAAGGCAAAAATGTATCTGATGAACACAATGCCACAGATGTTTAGAGGGAGCGTGCAATTAGAATGCTTACTGCAGGAATGTCCACCTGAGCTGCTGCCCTTAAATTGAATTTTCTTTTCTCTACCGTAAGCCGTCTCCAAAGGCATTACAGAGAATTTGGCAGTACATCCAACAGGCCTCACAACCGCAGACCACATATAACCACACCAGCCCAGGACCTCCACATCCAGCATCTTCACCTCCAAGATCGTCTGAGACCAGTCATAACCAAAGAATTTCTGCAAAAACTGTCAGAAACCGTCTCAGGGAAGCTAATCAGCATGCTCGTCGTCCTCATCGGGGTCTCGACCTGACTGCAGTTCGTCGTCATGACCGACTTGAGCGGGCTCACATTCGATGGCATCTGACACTTTAGAGAGGTGTTATCTTCATAGATGAATCCCGTTTTTCACTGTACAGGGCAAATGGCAGACAGCATGTATGGCGTTGTGTGGGTGAGCTGTTTACTGATGTCAACATTGTGGATCGAGTGGCCCATGGTGCCTTTGGGGTTATGGTATGGACAGGCGTATGCTATGGACAATGAACACAGGTGCATTTTATTGATGGCATTTTGAATGCACAGAGATACCGTGATGAGATCCTTAGGCCCATTGTTGTGCCATTCATCCACGACCGTCACCTCATGTTGCAGCATGATAATGCACAGCCCCATGTTGCAAGGATCTGTACACAATTCTTGGAAGCTGAAAACATCCCAGTTCTTGCATGGCCAGCATACTCACCGGTCAAGTCACCCATTGAGCTTGTTTGGGATGCTCTGGATCGGCGTATACGACAGCGTGTTCCAGATCCTGCCAATATCCAGCAACTTCGCACAGCCATTAGGAAGGAGATGTGCTGCACTGCGTGAGGCAAATGGTAGTCACACCAGATACTGACTGGTTTTCGAACCCCCCAGACTCCCCCAATACAGTAAAACTGCACATTTTAGGCCTTTTATTTTGGCCAGCCTAAGGCACACCTGTGCAATGATCATGCTGTCTAATGAGCATCTTAATATGCCACACCTGAGAGGTGGATGGATTATCTTGGCAAAGGAGAAGTGCTCACTAACACAGATTTAGACAGATTTGTGAACAATATTTGAGATAAATAGGCCTTTTGTGTACATAGAAAAAGTCATAGATCTTTGAGTTCAGCTCATGATAAATAAGGGCAAACACAAAAGTGTTGTGTTTATAATTTTTCTCAGTGTATATTACACAGAGCACAAAGGTGGAAGTACAGTTGTGAAGTGCCACTGACACTGTATTCATGATAATACTAAGTTTATGTTTGATATAGGGCTGGTATTAATTTAAGTCTGTGAAATCCATAATATAAAAATGGTCAACATAGACTCATAGGGTTAGGTTTACCAAATCAAAAGGACATCTGGATGATATGATATAATTTATATAAAAAAGTGTGGGTTACAGAAACTGTTATTTATCATATTCTCCTTGATGATAACTGAGGGATGAGACATTGGAGCTAAGGTACTGCATAATGGATTCCATCAAATGTGTTAAAATGTTGATTTCTGATATGGATTTCCACGCAGAATATGTAATCTAGATGTCATTGTAAATATTTTTAGATTTGATTTACAGAGTTGACAAGTAAAGGCAACCATGGATCAAAATGTGACCGGCTAAGTAGGGACCAGCTGAATTTTGATCCATGTATGGGCAGGCTGGTTGTACATAAGTTAATCTCCTCTAAGACTGCCCTGTCATATGATATAATAAATAAAAATCTCTGGATGAAAAATGATGGGGTCAGAATGATGTTTTAGTATGAAACAGGGCAACCATATTAAAAACTCTGCCAAATATATGACAGCTCAACCATCAAGGACCAGTGCTCATAGCCTCAAGGGACAATAGAGAGACTGTTCTCTCATAGTTGTCCCATACGAAGCCTTACACCAGAATATCTACCTTTAAAGTGTCCTCAGCCTATATGTGAGGCCAACAGTAGTTCCATCACAGAGTTTAATCATAGCAGTCATGGTTAAAAAACATATAACCACCTCAATACCAGACACTTTCACCCCCATTCTGCCCATGCCATTTTTCATCTTTCAGCACTGTCATACTTTGAATGACAATTACTCAGTCATGCAACATCTACCCAAATAGACTTTTTATATTTTTTTTGAGACAGATAGAGCTTTGTTTTGTTGGTATTTAATCACATTTTTGAATTTTGAAACATGAATGCAGTTTTCATTGTTTCTCTCTACATTTCTTTGGTAAAAATAACCCAAATCAGTGAAAATTATTAAGTCTTTAGGAAATATATAGAGTCCACAAACTTTAGTATATATATTTGAAAATTGATCAATCCTAACAGCTCTCATTTCTTGAGGCCCTAAAATGCCAGGACAGTACAAATACCCCCAAATGACCACTTTTTGGATGGTAGACATTCCAAAGTATTTAGTAAGAGGCATGGTGAGTAAAATTATTTTTTTTCACAACTTTGTTGTGACAGTTACATACTGTCACCAGAGCAATACAGTACCACCATATGACTGGTGTGGCAGTGATCAGGGAGACTGACTGGTGACAATATTAAGAATTAAAGATGACAATTAATAACCTTTTCAATTGTTTAACCTTTTTGTTTTACATACTGTGACCAGAGCAGTACAGTGTTACTATACATAACAGACATGCTATAGCAATACAAAATAACATTAAGGCTAAGTAACCATATAAACAGTGAAGAATCCCAAGTAAAAAGTCCCAGACTCAGTGCCTCCAGTGTTCCCATAGAGACAGACACTCACCACAAGTTGTTGACCCACTATTGCTAGTCAGGTTAGTTGCGCTTGTGTTTGGGGATATACCCCTAAGTTTCCAATGGCTTGTTCCTATGGGACCATCTCAGATGGTGTACCGTCATGCATGTAAATGAAATATCAGGGAGAATCTCATAGCGTAAAATCATTCTATTTTATTAAATATACAGAAATATTGTAAAAAAATCACACTCACATTTGTAGGTGCCTATAAGAACCAGCACTGGGTATGTATAGCTTGCATAGGAAGGATAAATGGCCGTGGCTGTGCATATGTAGAAAACCAGTGTGTGCTCCAACAGCATGCATGACGGTACACCATCTGAGAAGGACCAATAGGAACAAACCATTGGAAACTTAAGGGTATATCCCCAAACACAAGCGCTACTTACCTGACTATCAATAGTAGGTCAACAACTTGTGGTGAGTACCTATCTGTATGGGAACACTGCAGGCACTGAGGACTGGAACACCGGTTTTGTTTATATCTGCATGAGCATGCTTTTATTTGGGACTTTTTACTTGGACTTTTTCACTGTTCATATGATTACTTAAGTATTAATGTTATATTGTATTGCTATAGCATGGCTGCTATGACCATGCTTTATATTTTGTCTAAGAAGGTTTACAGCAGCGCGGTTTATCTATGAAATTATCTTTTCTACTGAGCCACATTCAGATGAATTAGTAACTTACACATTTTATGCACTTTAACAATTATTTCCTGGGCGTGAGATCTTTTTAGTTTCTTTATGATTGCTTGTAACAGTGATGGCATTCATTCATTCATTGTGTACTATTGTGAAGCTGTGATTGGCCACGGTTATCATATGGTACAGATGGACTGTGATTGGCCCTGTCTGTGCCATGTGATCACTGGGAATTATCACAAAGATCAACAAAATGGAACACAATGAATGGGTGTAAACGAAAGTCATTCACTGTGTACAACCGTCGTGTGATTGCTGTGATTGTTCACAGCAATCCCATGGTACTGGAACCTACCCAGTACAATGATCTGTTATTTGCTCTGTCCACCGGTGACAGATCATACTGCAGAGTGGCCCCTAGGGCATGCATGAGGTGCGTGACTGGGAGGACTTCATTTGATGTCCACCCAGGATGGGAGAGCTCCTGCTCAGCCATCATTTGACAATAGGCCAGGTGGGAAATATTTAAAGGGCTCACAATGGTGAATCTACACATAAACTTCATATTTAAAAATGTATAAATGTGTGTGTGTGTGCATGTGTGTGTATTCTAATACTAGGTTTTCACCAATATCGTATAGGCTCAGAGCCTTGACAATCCCATAGGGCAGGGATGTCACTCAATTTCATTGTTTGCCTCATCAGCATTATAGTTGTCCTCAAAAGGCTGTATCTGTAAGTATCTGTAAGACAATATAAATTTATGCAGGGGCTTTTTTTCTCACAGAATAGGTGCAGGAACTCAACCACGGCTCAGTGCATAGAATGATAGGTGTGGCCAAATTGGGAGAAAGTGGGAGAATCCTAAAGGGGAAATAAATACCAGGAGTGAGTTATGTGCAGAGTTCAGGGGTGTGCTACATACAGATACAGAGTTCAGAGGTGCATTACATGCAGAATTCAGAGGTGTGCTGCATACAGAGTGCAGAATTCAGGGGTTTGTTATGCATAGTGTGCAGGAATCCTCTCTCTTTCACAAGCTGTTCATATCTCATTTACATTCCTCCCTCATTGCGAGGAACACATGAAATGGCCTGTCCACTGATTGTGAAGGAAATTCTCCTCAATGCCTACTCCCCCTCCTAGATTATCCGCAAGTGTTATTTTACACAGGAGCAGATACATTTTTTACAGCTGCATCTGCTGTGTTATACAAAGCAAATATTTGTAGGTGTTATTTGAATGCACAGCTTAGTGTATATTCTTCTCTTCGGTGACAAAATAAATTAACTCCTATGCGCAAGTTGGGAGTTGCATCATTGTAGGCCAGCCAATCAAGATGGCCAAAGATCTCAAACTCACAAGAGGTGAATGGTGTTGGCACTGGCAAAGGTGCAAAGGCAGGCAAGTTCAACTTTACACTGACTATACAGTTATGCATTACTTATTCCCGGTCAGTGACAAAAACCTTATAAAACCCAGTTATTCAGTGTACTAGCCAAACAATGGTCATGTTCAGAAGTGGATGGGTAAAGACAGCCCCTATGGGGTTGATTTACTAAAGGCAAATGGACTGTGCACTTTGCAAATGCAGTTGCACTCTGCAAATGCAGTTGCCTTAAAGCTGGGTAAATGAGCAGAAGCTCTGCTGACTTCCATCATCCAATCATGTGCAAGTAAAAATGCAGTTTTTTTAATTTTGCTTGCATGTGATGGGTGTTCTTTGTAAAACATAGCTTTACCTCATTTACTAAGCTTTGGAGCAACTGCACTTTGCAAAGTACACAGTCTATTTGACTAGTAAATCAACCCCTATGTGTCTTACAGGAAAGGTTTGCTTTAACACCTGATTCATGAGGCTTTTTTGAGTTGCTAACAAGCATTTATCTTTTGTCTGATAAAAGGAAGTAAAATATATTTATAAAACTGACTGTCAAATCAATAAAAGTACAATATTTGTATGACATATTTGTTTATTACATACAAAATACTTTATATTATAGGCTTGTCCTGTCCTGCTTAGATCATATTTTTCCATGCATTTGTGAATGTGACTTCTTAGTTACAGCTCAGGGTGAATATGCTTCTGCATGTAACCCTACTCTTTCCCTAATCTCAAAAGGGACCCTAGCACCAGCACTCTGTCCCTGGGGTTGAAAGTTCGGGTTTTGGCACCCAGATTGCAAACCCTTCTCTGGGCTTCCTGGGCTTGCTCCATATGCTCTCGTAAAAGGGGCAGGACAGCTGTGATTCGATTCGGCATCAAGGAGACGTGCTCTATGATGCTTCTATATGGGGTGGCCTCACCCTCCCACCTTTGTGACATCTAGCAGCCCCTAGGATGTTTGCCATACAAGAGTTCAAAGGGGGAATACACCGTAGACGCCTGCGAACCTCTCGTATGGCAAACATGAGGTACGGCAGCAAAAAATCCAAATTTTGCCTATCTTTATCCACCACCTTTTTTAGCATACTCTCGAGTGTCTTGTTAAACCTCACTCTGGACATGAAGAGGGGGAGCGCCCGTATATAGCGGCCCATGACTACGCGCTCCACAATCTGGGGACCTGGCAAAGTCTCTGGCTGTAGCCATTTCCTGGTAAGAATGTACTAGGTCACACATCTGGGTGGCTTGTCGGTGCGATAGGTCCACTAATGCATGCGTTGGGCCCGGACTGCCATGGTGACCCCCAGGCGTGTGAGTATCTCTGCCTTTAGAGTATCATAGTCCTGGGGTTTGCCGTTCAAGAATGGTGCTAGCAGTCCCGCCCACTGTTCTTTTGGCCATCTTTCATGAAGAGAGACTCTTTCAAAGGTCGTGAGGTCGCTTCCACGTAATCTGCAGGTTTCATCTTCTGCATGTGGTAAGAAGTGTGTACCAACTTTGTTTCCACTGTCATGGGAGGTGCGGGCCCTTTTTTTAACTCCAGCAGGGCCTTGCCAAACTGTCAGTCCATCTCCTGTTAAGCCGCTTGTTGTGCTGCAATAGCCTGGTGACTCTCCTCTTGCTGAGAGTGCAATGGCCTGGAAACTCTCCTCTTGCTGATCTACAGCGGCCTCTGCGACCCGGAGGTTAGCTTCCTTTAGAGCTGCGTGTTGTGCTGCCTGTTGTGCTGCAGCAGCCTCTGCGACCTGTCGGTTGGTTTCCTGCTGAGCTGCATTGGCTTGCAGCAGGGCCTACAACATTTCCTCCATTTTTGAAAGTTGCCACGCTGAACTCCACCACGTGTGGGAGATTAGCTTGTGGGGATCACTTTTCAGGGGAAAAGATTCAGCGTGGATGTCAGTTTCTTTAAAATCTGGTGGCTTGCCCGGTTTATTATTTCAGGTTTGCAGGTTCAAAACACAAACAAAAACAGAAAACAAAACCTTGCCATCTGGCGCTAAACTAAGCAAACAGATTCCTCTCTATTCAGTGTGGGGCTGTCCCCGACACCCACAAAACATAAGCACATTGCAAACCTTGTTCTTAGAGTCCAAATTAGCACACGGAGTGCCCTCAGCTTTCTCCATCTGAGACCCAGGATCGAGCTCTCCTCTGTTCTCTTCCTGGTCATTAAATGCAGACGGAGAGGGGTTTGAGTGGACCAGAAAGTCCAGGCCAGAACCAGCTCTGCCACAGTGGCCAGCAAAACCCAGGTCGGACTTCCGTTAGTCGCCTCAAAATGATCGCATGCAAGGCGACAAGTATCGCCCGTCCATTGCGGTGCTCCGCATAACATCTCAATGCACATACTTCTTTCCACACATTTCCACGATGAAGAGACCTCACTGGATCCAATTGCTTATGCTAAAGAAGTTACCACTTTTGTACCTCTTTTTTAGGACAATATTTGCTTAAGAGGAATAGTGAATTGGATGCAGAGTTAGTTTTAATATACATTTTCACTATGCATGAATGTATTAAAAGCTGTTTGAAATTTGTAAATAAATGTGTATATAGGGTTTACCATATTTTCCTGTTATTTAGACAGCCTGTACAAATTAAGTTTGACCAAAAAAAAAAAATGCAGCCTTTAAAAATCTAAAACACTTTCATGGCAAGAGTGCAGCATGATCTTGGTAGTGAGAAATGGGTCTAAACCACTTGCAGACCACCTTCTGCAGATTGACGGCGACAAAGTGACTCGTTATCGCAAACCGCCATCACTTGACGGCGGCTGTGATAACTAGTATTGTGAGCACGTGTGCCGCCTGAGGCGCACGCTCACTGTGTTCCGGAGGGGCCAGGGCGGACTCGATCTCCACCGGCTACCCACGATGGCTCCCCGCAATGGCTCCCCCGTAGTGAGAGAACGGAGGTCCATGTATGTAAACACGGATCTCTGTTCTGACAATGGGGGAAGGGCTGTGATCACAGGCTTCCTGTGTATGGAAGCCATGATCACTCCCCTCTCCCTGCCAGCCCAGCCCCCATACAGTTAGAACACACTGTTGTTTATATGCAAATAAAATCTCTTCTAAAAAAAAAAAAAAAAAAAAGAACACACTGAGGGAACACAGTTAACCCTTAGAGCGCCCCCTCCAGGTTAACCCCTTCACTGCCAATGGTATTTACACAATAATCAGTGCATTTTCATAGCACTGATCACTGTATAAATGCCAATGGCCCCAAAAAAGTGTCAAAATGGTCCGACATGTCCGCCGCAATATCGCAGTACCGCTAAAAATCGCAGCTCGCTGCCAATACTAGTAAAAAATAAAAACCTCAGAAATTATTTATCATCATTCGCAAACGCGGCAACTTTTGCGCAAACAAATCAATAAACGCTGATTGCGTTTTTTTTTTACCAAAAATATGACGAAGAATATAAAATTGGCCAAAACCGATGAAAAAAAAATTTTTTTTAGATTTTTTTTGGGATTTGTATTTTAGCAAAAAGTAAGAAAAATTGTTTTTTTTTTTTGCAAAATTGTCGCTTTTTTTTGTTTATAGCAGCGATCAGAAATGACGCAGAGGTGATCAAATACAACCATAAGAAAGCTCTATATGTGGGAAAAAAAGGATGCAAATTTTGTTTGGGTAAAACGTCGCACGACCTCGCAATTGTCAGTTAAAGCGACGCAGTGCCAAATCGCAAAAAGTGCTCTGGTCCTAAAGGGGGAAATCCTTCCGGGGCTGAAGTGGTTAAAGTGGATGTAAACCCTCACATATACCCAGTGAAGCGAACAGCCTCAGATGATACAAAGAGATGAAACATATCCTCCTACATACGTTTTACATGTATATCTGCTGTCTTCAGCTTTATATACTGTTTAGAAAGTGCACATAGTGTTAGAATTTTCACTTCCTCATTCAGCAGTAGCAGTGTAGTATTGGATTACACTGGGAGACAGCTGATTGGAGGAAAGGCACACCCTCCCTTCACATAGGCCGAGACTTTCAGAGCTATGCTGTGAGTAGAGCAGCTTTCTGCTAATTTATTTATAGCACCCACCCTGACACAAAATTTAGGCTGTTTTTTTCACGTGTCTGAGAAGTTATCATGCTGATAACAGAAAAACGTAGCAGGAGAAAGCCACAGGACTTCGTGCTTTGGGGAGAGATAAGAAAACACTGCAAGAAAGAGATTTATATGTCAGGCCAATAATATTGTTTGGCAAGAATGAGATACATAAGTCAAACCAATAATCTTATTAGGTAGTGCAACTTTAACCCTGCTGATTCATCTGATGTGTGGATTAAGAAGACTGGTCCACTTTAAAAAAAATTGTAAGAAGACAATTTAAAGTTACACGATCCCACATTGTCTGCAGAAAGAAATCATAGGTTATCAGAATTTGGTCAGAAGACTGCAAATCGGCTCTTACTATGTTCATATTACAGGGAAGGATAAGGAGCCCTTTGCAAACTTGAGCTAAGCAGCTATAATTGAAATCTCTGAGGTCATGCTACTTTAGATGGCTTAAAGCCACAAACGTTAGAGAAAATTCACCAAAAATGAGAGTTTCTCCTAATAAAAGGATAGAGAAGATTATTTTTCTAAGATAAAGAGACAGATAGCAAGATTTTTGCTTGAGGAAAAGGGAATTTCTTAAAAGGAAAATCACACTGACTGCTTCCTGAATTTAATACCGGGCTTTAAATATTTCTTCTTTCTTTTTCATCTCACATGAAAGCCTTTAGTGCTGTGCACTGCAGAATGAATAAACGTGCATTGAAACAGAGAGGCACGGAACCTGCGGCATGTCCAGCTCTGTGGATTACATTTTCTGTCCTGCTGCAATACAATTCATCTGAGGATTGCTGCGACTGAATTATGTCTGCTCTTAGACAGTTCTTGAAGTACATCATCCACCAGCTATTCTTATAGTAACACATGTGAAAAGCTGGATATCATAGCAATACACTGAAGACAGTACATTTTATATCTACATTAAATTTGTTGAAGACGGACAAGCCTTTGGGCATGTATACCGGTATGTGATAGCTTGTAATGGAGACCTGCTGTATGTACAGCAGCCTGAACACAGAAGGTGCATATACCTCAATCCAGGTAGCCAATCTCTATAATGACTGAAGGTAACAGTCTGTTGAGTGTGGATGCAACTCACATGCAGAACGCATGGTATTATGCTCCTCTAGGGCTGGGTTTTCCTGGAAACCTCTGGAAGCTTGTGGTATAATTCAGCAGAACTGTACGGAGGAAGAGTTTTAGGGAATACTTAGCGGAGTCACAAGACCCTATGAAACTTATTACAACAATAAGAAAGGAACTACTTGCCTATTTCATCTTTCCTTTACTACTTGGTACCCAACTGGAGAAGGGCCTGATATTTGCATGCTTGTTTCAGATTAATAGTAAGTAGTGAAGAAATTTTAAGGATGACAAGGTCCTGGAACTTATACCTACAAAAACAAACCAGCAAAGGCAATTCTCAAATTTCTATCCTGAGAGTTTCCTTTAAATGATATGCTGTCGGTCTTTCAAGTCAAGCTGCCACCATTCGATGAATTGTGTGGTTCACAGTAGTTCTGAATATAAGAGCCTTTTGTTTGCAACGGGGCTGGTTTTTCTCTGCATACAGGTCAATATAACTCCAAAAGCTAAGTAACTCCTTGAGCAAATAAAAGCAACTCAGAAGCATCTGAAAGTATACAGAAATTCATTAGCTATAATGCATGGTGCCTAAGTACATGAGCCCTCAAGCACACAGAATGCTGCTTTCAATAGTGCATTTTAGCTTTGGATTTCATGCTAACATTCAGGTCATAGAGTTAGTTAGAAAAGGCATGCTACCTGCGAAAAAAAAGCACTATCATTCAAGTATACCAAGGACAACGTGATCTGTAAACAGAGGCCTGTGAGCTTCCACTGTTCAACAAAGTGTCACTAAATACTAACACCTGCACTCTACAATATAAATCTTACTGACATTAATGCTTTCAGCAGTCAAGTCCAGCCTGATGAAAATGTGAATAAGGTGGAGCTGATATTTACTTATGCAGTGCCAGCAGTGTATGGTGTGAGGATAATATATTACTTTCTTCTAAAGAAATTCTATACTGAGAAAACATGTAACTGCTGAACTCTCCCACTGAAAAAGTGTGTTGCATAGTTGCTAACTTGATTCAATGGCTTCACTATTAATGAGTCCCCAACCTGGAATAAGTAATCAGTGGAATACCTGGAATAAGGAATCCATAATCTAAACACAGTAATTGGGAGCAGAAGAACTGCAACCAGCATATTACATTAACCATAAGAAATAGATGCACACCAATATAGATATAATACAAGAGGATAATAATAGTACATACATCCAATGTACAAACAGGTATTATCAGCAAAGGGTCCCATAGGAGTTCTGTTTGTGCTCATATACATGGGTATATTTAGTTATTAATAGACATACAGTATCTCACAAAAGTGAGTACACCCCTCACATTTATGTAAATATTTTATTCTATCTGAAGTAATGAAACTTTGCTCCAATGCAAAGTAGTGAGTGTACAGCTTGTATAACAGTGTCAATTTGCTGCCCCTCAAACTAAGTCAACACACAGCCATTAACCTCCCTGGCAGTATGGCAGATTTTTGCTTCTCAAAGCGGTAAATTGTTTACGCATAGAAATTTGGCGTTTTATATTGTAGGCACATTGTACTGTATGTGTTATGTGTGTTTCACTTTTTGAATTTGCCGCCGGGCTCTGCCCCCCATGTGATGCGATGCTCGCAGGGAATGGAGCCCGAAACCCAGAGGTATTGGGCGAAAGTTTCCGCCGGAGGACACAGCAGGGGGACATCGCAGGATCCTGGGCACAAGGTAAGTAACTTTTTCTGGATCCTGCTATGCTATCCCGAGTGTGGCTTGGGGTTACCGCTTTTGGTAATGTAAATTAACCCTGAGCCACACTCTGGAATACCGTTAAGGAGGTTAATGTCTAAACCGCTGGCAACAAAAGTGAGTACACCCCTAAGTGAAAATGTCCAAATTGGTGTCAATATTTTGTGTGGCCACCATTATTTTCCAGCATTGCCTTAACTCTCTTGGGCATGGAGTTCACCAGAGCTTCACAGGTTGCCACTGGAGTCCTCTTCCACTCCTCCATGACAACATCACGGAGCTGGTGGATGTTAGAGACCTTGCGCTCCTCCACCTTCCATTTAAGGATGCCCCACAGATGCTCAATAGGGTTTAGGTCTAGAGACATGCTTGGCCAGTCCATCACCTTTACCCTAAGCTTCTTTAGCAAGGCAGTGGTCATCTTGGAGGTGTGTTTGGGGTCGTTGTCATGTTGGAATACTGCCCTGCGGCCCAGTCTCCGAAGGGAGGGGATCATGCTCTGCTTCAGCATGTAACAGCATATGTTGGCATTCACGGCCCCCTCAATAAACTGTAGCTCCCCAGTGCTGGCAGCACTTACGCAGCCCCAGACCATGACATTCCCACCACCATGCTTGACTGTAGGCAAGACACACTTGTCTTTGTACTCCTCACCTGTTTGCCACCACACACACTTGACATCATCTGAACCAAATACGTTTATCTTAGTCTCATCAGACCACAGAACATGGTTCCAGTAATCCATGTCCTTAGTCTGCTTGTCTTCAGCAAACACAATGGTTTCTTGTGCATCATCTTTAGAATAGGCTTCCTTCTGGGACGACAGACATGCAGACCAATTTGATGCAGTATGCGGCGTATGATCTGAGCACTGACAGGCTGTCCCCTCACCCCTTCAACCTCTACAGTAATGCTGGTAGCACTCATGCGTCTATTTCCCAAAGACAACCTCTGGATATGATGCTGAGCATGTGCACTCCACTTCTTTGGTTGACCTTAGCGAGGCCTGTTCAGAGTGGAACCTGTCCTGTTAAACCGATGTATGGTCTTCGCCATCGTGCTGCAGCTTAGTTGCAGGGTCTTGGCAATCTTCTTATAGCCTAGGTCATCTTTATGTAGAACAATTATTTTTTTCAGATCCTCAGAGAGTTCTTTGCCATGAGGTGCCAGGTTGAACTCCCAGTGACCAGTATGAGAGAGTGAGAGCGATAACGCCATATTTAACACCTGCTGCCCATTCACACCTGAGACCTTGTAACAGTAACTTGAGTCACTTGACACTGGGGAGGGAAAAGGGCTAATTGGGCCCAATGTGGACATTTTCACTTAGGGGTGTACTCACTTTTGTTGCCAGTGGTTTAGACATTAATGGCTGTGTGTTGATTTATTTTGAGGGGACAGCAAATTTACACTATTATGCAAGCTGTACACTCACCACTTTACATTGTAGCAAAGTGTTATTTCTTCAGTGTTGTCACATAAAAAGATATAATAAAATATTTACAAAAATGTGAGGGGTGAACTCACTTTTGTGAGATACTGTACTTCCAGACAGGGATGCTCTCACCGTTCGGGCACTGCCTGAGGGCCTGAGGTCAGTAGGGGGCCCCATATAATGGAAGGGCACCATTTTTAGATCTGTCTGAATAATGTGTTCGCATGACAGATTACTCAGATAGGAATGTGGTTCAGCGCGGAACCTGGTGGAATGAGGAGCTGGGAGAAACATGTACCTAATGAGCACGAGACTGCCTGTGACAGTGTCCGTAGCAAAGGAGGAGGCAGTGGCGAAAGCCTCAGAACCCTGAAGTAGGTCACCTGTGAAGTAGTAGTGGAGGCAGAGCAGGTCGGGGTCCTGGTTTGAGGTAGTGCCTCTCTACACGCTGTTCCAAGACTCCGAAAGCGGTGACGGAGGAGGAAACGATGCCTGTGACAGTGTCCGTCAGAGCACGAGTAATCCATGTACAAAGAGGGTCGAGGAGTAAGGTGGTCCAAGGCGCGACTTGGTGTAAGGATAGACTCATTAGACAGTACGCTTGTGTAATAAGTCTGTCTAGATTTTTACCACGGGAAGGTAATATACCCCGGGGGATGACTGGAGTCCGGGAGTCCGTCACGGGCTTGCCACTCTCGTAGGGACAGACCTTCATGTCATAGAGTGTTTTCACTCAAGTGGGGAGTGTAAAAACATTTATAA
>BLSH010430184.1:119060-145925 GCA_018402905.1 Glandirana rugosa
GATGATAGCAGCCCAAACCAGTACTCCACCTCCACCTTGCTGGCGTCTGAGTCGGACTGGAGCTCTCTGCCCTTTACCGATCCAGCCACGGGCCCATCCATCTGGCCCATCAAGACTCACTCTCATTTCATCAGTCCATAAAACCTTAGAAAAATCAGTCTTGAGATATTTCTTTGCCCAGTCTTGACGTTTCAGCATGTGTGTCTTGTTCAGTGGTGGTCGTTTTTCAGCCTTTCTTACCTTGGCCATGTCTCTGAGTATTGCACACCTTGTGCTTTTGGGCACTCCAGTGATGTTGCAGCTCTGAAATATGGCAAAACTGGTGGCAAGTGGCATCTTGGCAGCTGTACGCTTGACTTTTCTCAGTTCACTGGCAGTTATTTTGCGCCCTGGTTTTTCCACACGCTTCTTGCGACCCTGTTGGCTATTTTGAATGAAACGCTTGATTGTTCGATGATCACGCTTCAGAAGCTTGGCAATTTTAAGAGTGCTGCATCCCTCTGCAAGATATCTCACTATTTTTGACTTTTCGGAGCCTGTCAAGTCCTTCTTTTGACCCATTTTGCCAAAGGAAAGGAAGTTGCCTAATAATTATGCACACCTGATATAGGGTGTTGATGTCATTAAACCACACCCCTTCTCATTACTGAGATGCACATCACCTAATATGCTTAATTGGTAGTAGGCTTTCGAGCCTATACAGCTTGGAGTAAGACAACATGCATAAAGAGGATGATGTGGTCAAAATACTCATTTGCCTAATAATTCTGCACACAGTGTACAATGGATATATGAACTGAACATATAATATATATGATCTTATGCATAGAGTGGGGTTTCTCTATCCCTAGATGTTACCGGATACAAAAAACAAACACGGAGCCAATGGGACTTTCATGAGAAAGGCTAACAGACATAAAAATTTATAAGTTAGAAATTTTATTACATAAATACAATATATCTTCAAAAATACATTCTACAAAGCACAAGAAATGTACATAGGTATCAAAGCAATTGGAATACTTCCGTCATATAGAAGTTTGAAAAGATTCTTATCATATCAATAATAATAATCTAAATGCAGGGTCTGGATTATTCTCAACGCGCTTCATCGGTCTTCACTTCAAGTTCACTTCATCAGGAGATAATTAATTGGCTGAATATATATAAAGAAACCACATCCTTCGAAATTGATTAGAATAGACTATTCAATATTATGTCCAATCCCCATATACACCATATTACCAAAAGTATTGGGTCTGCCTTTACACACACATGAACTTTAATGGCACCCCAGTCTTCGTCCGTAGGGTTCAATATTGATTTGGCCCACCCTTTGTGGCTATAACAACTTCAACTCTTCTGGGAAGGCTATCCACAAGGAGGAGTGTGTCTATGTGAATGTTTGACCATTCTTCCAGAAGCGCATTTGTCAGGCCGGGCACTGATGTGGACGAAAAGGTCTGGCTCGCAGTCTCCACTCTAATTCATCCCAAAGGTGTTCTATCGGGTTGAGGTTAGGACTCTGTACAGGCCAGTCAAGTTCCACCTCCCAAAACTCGTCATTCATGTCTTAATGGACCTTGCTTTGTGCACTGGTCCAAATCATTTGATGGAGGGGGATTATGGTGTGGGGTTGTTTTTCAGTGGTTGGGCTTGGCCTCTTAGTTCTAAACTCTTAAGGCATCAGCACACCAAGGCATTTTGGACAATTTCATGCTCCCGACTTTGTGGCAATGGTTTGGGAATGGCCCATGCCTGTTCCAACATGACTGTGCACCAGTGCACAAACAAGGTCCATAAAGATATGGATGAGCGAGTTTGGGGTGGAGGAACCAACATGATGACAATATGCTACAAACTCATAAAATATATATCAAGTATAGTTGGCCTTGTGTTGGCCTGTGATGTGTGGCTCCCTGCCCTTTTCACAGCTCCCGTGACAGACATATGATGGTGGCCCTCATACATCTGTTATCGGACATAATATTGAATAGTTATTTGCTGATCAATTTCTAATGATATAGTTTCTTTATAGATATTCAGTGAATTAAAATTCTTCTGATGAAGTGAACTAAGATTGACGAAAAGCGCCGCATTTAGCTTATTTACTTTACAAACTTATATATGACAGAAGTATTCCAATTATTTAATACTTATGTATATTCTTTGTACTTTTTTAAAATATATTTTTTGATGTATTGTATTTAGGTAAAAAAAATGTATAACTTTTATATTTTTATGTCTGTTCAACTTTTATATTTTTATGTCTGTTCCCACAGGTTCATTGTTTGTTTTTGCATCAGGTATGTGAGCTGAACACTCTTACACTCAATTTTATGAACACTGACATAGATATAAACTGTTTCGTTACCATTTTTTAAGAGTTAGGTTTATGGGTGATTTTTTATCAATTATATTTATATAATATCATACCAAAACATTTATTGAGGTATTCTTGAAATCTAAATTTGTTTGTTTTTTACTTATTTGTTGGAAATAGAACCTTTCAGCATAGCATAGTATTCGTTTAATGGAGGTAGATGAGTATAATTAACCTCCCTGGTGGTATGATTATGTAAGATTTTTGCGTCTAAAAGCGGTACATTATTTTGCATAGAAATTGGTGTTTTATATTGTAGACCTGTAATTCTTAGGAATAGCTCACTTAAATCTGTGCAAACAAGAGTCTAGTAGACATCCCGGTTATGATAAAGTTTGAAACAAGAAATCATGAATTATAATATAATAAATAACTATAAATAATTATCAAAATAATAATAATATAATAGTAACAAAATGTATTCAATAATGTAATTAAATCAAAAACACAGAAATTTGCTCATTTGCAGAATTGTCGCTGTCGTCACTTTCAGTGTCTGATGGTAAATTTCCCCAAAAATCAGTATCACTCAATTCTGCAAATGATTCTTATTTACTATCGCTGTTTTCTAGCTGATCAAAAACCACTTAAAGGGACGCTTTTTGGTTGCCATGGACATTCTCAAGTTTCCAGGCAGAAAGAATGACATATATAATATAAAAGTGCATGCAGGGCACTGGGCAAACCACTAGGGACAAAAGGGATGTGAAATGATTTCATACAGTAATGTAATCTTACAGATTACAGTGTACTGTAAGTGTACTGTGTGTTTCACTTTTTGAATTTGCCGCTGGTCTCCGCCCCCGTGCGACGCGACGCTCGCAGGAAACAGAGCCCGGCACACAGAGGCATTGGGCGGCGGATACAGCCGGCAGACACAGCGGGGGGACATCGCTGGATCCAGGGAAAAGGTAAGTAACGCTGCCTGGATCTAGCGATGCGATCCTGAATGTGGCTCGGGGTTACCGCTCTTGGTACAGAAAATTCACCCCGAGCTACACTCGGGAATACCGCCAGGGGAGTTAAAGTGGTTGTAAACCCTTACATATACCCAGTGAAGTGACTGGCCTCAGGTGATACACAGAGATAGAAGAAATCCTCCTACATACATTGTACCTGTTTATCTGGGGTCTTCTCTTCCCTACATCTGTTGAATGTCCAGAATTTAAAAAAGCTTGCCTGAGCTGTCATAAAAAAGTGGGGCTGAAGGTGCACTCTTCAGAGTTCAGTGAGGATTAGAGCCGATGTGGTCAAACAGCTGGAGCTCTCTCCCCTTGTCCCCTTTTTCTTGGTGTCAGGAAAACTTGTTTGTAGTGATTCATGTTGATAGCAGAGGAATGAAACAGCAGACAGAAATAACACTTAGTGCTTTTTTTTTTTTAAGAATAATTTATTAAAGTTTTTCCTTTTATACATTTTCAGCAAGAGTCAACAAAGAGATAACAGAAAAATTAACAAGGTTAGTGCACATTACACAGTACAAGTGTGTGTTGAGTGGGGGGAAATGATAGGGGTTAGGAAGGGAGGGGGGGTTAGGTCATTTCAAGAGTCAGACAATAAAACTAGCGATAAGTCAAGTGTCTTTGCAGAAGGGAGTTAATGCATGTAAGAGCAATCGGTTGCCAAATATCAGGTAGTGCTCATTGGGATTGTGGGCAGCCAGCAGTGTGTTGAGTGCAAGAGCCTCGGTCTAGAGAGGTGTAGGTGAATTGTTGTAGTTCGTGGTACCACTTGTTAGTAGCGTTGGAGGCACTGCATTCCTAAGGTTGAGGAGAGAGTAGAATAGTTTGAGTTGTGGGACTCGTTGGGGTGTATTAGGAAGATTAGAAGCGCTGGATGTTAAGCATTAAGTTGGGTCCAGATGGGGTTGCAGGTATGATGAGGCGCTGGGCAGAGTAGCCATCACTGAGTGGTCAGATACGTCCAGTGGTAGCCTTTCGATGTGGAGGTCCCACTTTCTGTGGAAGCAAAGCGTGGATAGCAAAAAGTGGTAGGAATGCGGTGATAGATTGTGAGATAGGACCAGGTCTAGTTTCTCTTTTCGTAGCAGGGTCAACATTTACGTTTAACAACTTTGACGGTAGGGATGGAAGGTGAAGTCCATTGATTAAGGATGGCTCTTCTAGCCACCATGTAGCAAGTGGCGAGCCATGGTTTGTTTTCCTGCATAATTTTGTTTTGGGTTCTCTGCGTGCAGCTTATAGGGTTTTCCAGCGAGTCAAAAAGTAGAGAGTATATATTCCTGTGGGATTGAAGTACGGTGACTGTGGCAGCCAAAGATTCTACATGGTCCCAGAAATGAGCAATTGGAAGGCATAGCTATGTCTAAAGTCTATGTAGCAGAGAGGGTCTGTAGTCGTTGCACCAGGGGCAGTGTTGACGTTCTGGGATTAGTGATTGTCTTAGATGAGGTATATAGGCCCGATACATTATTTTATATTGTTGCTCGCAAAGAGTTTTTATCACTTTTGTGACTTCATCTGTAATGATCTGTGCATTTAGGTAAGCAAGCTGTGCTTCGTCTATGGTGGGGAGGGTAACTTCTTCTTCTAGGAAGTTGCAAGCTAACGATTCATCTATGGGGTCAGGGCCGTAAAGAGAGGCATAAAATCTCTCCGAAATTGCATTAATGTCCTTGGGGAGGAGGTTACCATACCCTGTTTGTTTTTTAAGGATGCTATGTGCGAGGGGGTATGATGACCTTTACATAGGCGGGCTAGGAGTTTGCCCAATTTGTTGCCAAATTTGTGGGATTGTAAGTCGTGCACTGACTGATGGAGTTTTTCCTGGGCTTCTGCCAACAATTCGAAATGTGTTTTAGTAATACGTCTGTTTTCTGGAGAATTTAGATGGTTCAGCTGGGCTTTGGCTGATCGTAGCGCCATGCTCGCTGCAGAATATTCCAGTGTGACTCTTTTTGTGGGCAGAGGCATAGGAAATCATTTTTCCCCCTGAGCACAGCTTTCCCTGCCTCCCAAAGTAGGCTGGGGTTAGTACTGTGCTCTGCGTTCGTGGCTAGTCTGACCATGTTTCCCTGAGGACCTTCTGGAAGGACTGATCATGTGCCAGATAGGTGGGGTAATGCCCTACCTTTACTGAATTTGGGGTGGCTACTCCTGGTAGTTCTATTGAGGTTGGGGCATGATCAGAAATGGCTATGTTGTGTATACAGGGGTTAGATGTGTGATCAAAAATCTCTGTGTTCCCAAAAATATAGTCGATTCTGGACAGAGTCTTGTGTGGTGGGGAAAAGAAGGTATACTCTCTACTGTCCGGGTTGGCTAGTCTCCATAAATCTATTAGGTTAAGGCTCTACGTGAAACAGGAGAGAGGTGTATTAAGGGGTGTCAGGTGTGTTTGGCGCCTATAGTTAGATTTGTCTTCCTGGGGGTTCAGAGCCTGGTTGAAGTCACCAATAGGAGAGGGTGCCATTTGGGAAGTGAGATTTTGAAAAAAGTTTTTAGTGGGGTTGTTAGGGGCATATATGTTCGATATGACCCATTCGCGTGTGCCAGTCTTGAGTTAAGCTATGAGGATGCGACCCTCTTTATCTGCTTGCAGGGGAGTTAGCTCACAAGGGAGATTCTTGTAGATGAGTAACATAACCCCAGCTTTCCCTTTGATGGCTGGGAATCCTAATACCTTTCCTACCCACAGTTTGTGCATACGTGAGAAATCTAGTGCCGTCAAGTGGGTCTCCTGGAGTATTGCGATGTCAGTTTTTAAACGTTTAAGGTGGCGTAAGACCACCAAGCATTTTTGGGGGGAACGCAGGCCTTTGACATTCCAGGAAATTAATATCATATGATGAGTCTACTTGGGGGGAGGCTTATCTAGCATGTATAAAAGCTTAAAGAGGTGTGTGTTGTACTGCGTGCTGCTCGATGTTAGGGTGTTGCCTGCTAAATAGGTTTTGTCTATTTGAGTCTTGCATCTTGGATGGGGAAGTATAGGGAGAAGAATTACCCAACAGGGGTAAAAATGGAAAAAAAAAAAGCGGAACATACCCAGTGGAGCCTGGACTTCACTTTTTCCCACATGTGACAAACTTCCACCAGTTGACAGCGTAACAGGGGCATGGAGATCTTTTGCCCACAACCAAGGGGTTTTCTGTCCGCCCTTGAGCTTCCCAGTATGGTAGGGGAGGCAGGGACCCTCTAAGGAAGACCGGGCTGGTCAAATATCCTCCCCGCAATAAAGATGTGTGGTTCAGGTGGGCTGCGGTTAAAACGAAGAGTTATAACAAAAACAAGAGAGACATGAGTACTAATAAAGACACATAATGATTTTCTAATATTTTAACAATTTAACATTAGGCTAAATGACTTACAGGAGGGCCCGCAGAAGGAGCATAGGTCTTGTTGGTTTGAGAAGTAATTTGTTGGATCATTAATTTGTTAATTCGCTGGGGCCTGGTATTTGAGCTCAGAGAGCCTAATCATGGCCTGAAGTGTTGGAGCGTCAGACCCTCTTTGGGGGATCTTTCCCGGGGCTGCGCTGGTCCCTTGGTGCAGGTGTACGCAGATGTGTTGGTGCCTCAGTGACTTCCATAGGGATGTGAAGATATGATTGCAGTTATTGGGAGGCTTCTTCCGGGTGGAAGAATGACTTTTGCTCACCTTGCTGGTCTGCGAATCGGAGAATACCTGGGTACGACAAAGTAAACGTAACCCCTTTCTGATATAGTGCTTGGCAGATCGGTTGAAAAGCTTTCCTTCTGCTGGAGACTTCCTGAGAATAATCCGCGAACAAAAGCAGTTTGTGACCATCAAGCTGAAGTGACTTGGAGTTGTGGTAAGATTTTAGGAGATTGGTCTTGTCCATGTAGTTTAAGTAGTGGACTATGATGGGACGAGGGGTGCACCTGTCGTTGGATGGAGCCCCTAAGCGGTGAGCCCTCTTAACCATGCAAGGAACGGTTATGCCTAAGGCGTGGGGATGCATCTACTGCAAATATCATGGAGGGAATTAGCATTAAAGGATTCAGGAGTGTGTTGGGTTTGCTGTTCATAGGTGCGTGAGCTGTGCATGTCATCCTCCATGTCAGACATGCAGTGTTCCAGGTCGGAGTGTCGCTTTGTATGGTCCCCCAGCTCCTTCCTTATCTGTGTCATGCCATTTGCTATGGCTCTATCCACAGCTGCAGTGATCGTGGGCAGTATGAGAGCTGCTACAGCCTGAGCCAGCCTGGTGTATTGTTCCTCTGCAATCACGGGGGGGTTGAGAAGGGTGAGCTTCCCAGCACCAGCCCCGCCACATCTGGCGAGGAGTGAGGCTGCGCATCAGCCACCATAATGAGCTTGTGTGCCGCTTGTTGTGGGGGGTCTGGCGGATACCTGTGTCCACGTGCGGCGGGCCATGGAGGGGGTAACAATCCATTCCCAGAGAGTCTCCCCGGCAGACTGCGGGGTTTAGGGGAGTCGGATGGCGTGTACAGGTGGTTTATAGACGGCTTTGTATGAAGGTTTACCCAGAGCCGCCGTTTCACGCTCCCTCACATATGGCGCTGGAATCGGAAGTCCCACTTAGTGCTCTTAATTAAGATAAGTACACACTATAGAGGAATATGCATTGTTCAATGTTCATGTCTGAGGTTTACAACCACTTTAAAAGTAGAGGAAAG
The DNA here is from genome assembly GCA_018402905.1 of Glandirana rugosa. Lineage (NCBI taxonomy): Eukaryota > Metazoa > Chordata > Amphibia > Anura > Ranidae > Glandirana > Glandirana rugosa. The sequence goes on from BLSH010430184.1 coordinate 127,067, forward strand.
TATATATACAGTGGAGCGAGCACAGGAGGGCACTGCTCCCCTTACGACATCCTGATCATGAAATGCGTTGAGTGGAGCCTCATCTGTGATGTAATTTCCACTGTTTGAGGAGCATGGTTATCTTGGCGGAAGGAGAGAGTAAGGAAAGTGGTTTACTGCCTATTTTAATGTGAATAAGTGGATTGCATTTGGATCATTTAATAAAAGGTTTTTACACATTTACAGGTTTCTTTGGTATTTTTTATGGTGGCTTGGAGCTACGTAGAGAAATGTATTGAAAGTGCTAAAACAGGGGCATAAGGGGGAGGAGGTGCATTTTTGGAGATCCTAAGCAAAGCACAGTAAGACCTTCTTATTAAGTTAAGGGGTTGCATAATCTTGTGAGTGTTTGACACACTGGGGAGTGTGAATTGGCACTATGAAAATCACCTATATTTGGAGTTCTTTTTCTTATACTGGAATGTGAATAGCAAGCCACTTTTCACAGGAGCAATAGTCTGCGGTGTTCACAGGAGTAACAGTCTGCAGTTTTCACATCAAGGCACTTACAGAAGACTGTTTATTTTCACTGTATTTGAGGACATTTTTTATGTAAATATTGTGGTGAACTTGCTAAGAGGAACACTCAGAATATGAGAACACGTTAAAGTTGAACTGTACCCATAACAACTTGATAAAAATAATGTTCTTTAGCAAGGAACATATATTCCACATTATTAATTATACTGCAAACATTGGTGTGTGCTGCAAATTGCCTTCAGCATTTTTCCTGTTTCTTCTTGCTGGAAGCTGCCATTTTGCTGAAGCCCAGAGCTCCTGCACAGCAGTAAATCATAGAGTGGAACCAAACCCATCAATTTAACGATTTAAAAAAAGTTACATTCCTGGAATGCCAGGATTGCTAACTGTCACATTTGCTTGTGTCCTCAACCATGGCAGTTGCAGATCATACAGAAGCAGCTTCCTTGGCTGTAACGGATAGAAGGGTTTAATTGCGTTTTAAGGCTGTCACTAGATCGGCCTCTACAAACTCGACAGTGCCTAAAAATAGAGAGATACTGAGCATGTGCAGAGCAGAGTGAGATAGTTTATTACTGGATTTTAAATAGTATAGGCGCGTATTTTTAATGTTTTACATAGCTATACCTGCAAAAGGGCAAGCCTGAAGTGATCTAGCAGCACTTAATTTTCTGACTAAAGCTCCACTTTAATATTGTTTTTTAGTGTTTATTTTGCATAAATGGTTATGATTTGATTCATGATCATTTTTAGGTTTGTGATAGGTCCTAAAGAGATAGTGCTGCACTTTTTTTCTTTTTATACATATTGGAGTTGATTTACTAAAGCTGGAGAGTGCAAAATCTGGTGCAGCTGTGCATGCTAGCCAATCAGCTTCTAACCTCAGCTTGTTCAATCAAGCTTTGACAATAAAACCTTGAAGCTGATTGGTTTCTGTGTGGAGCTGCACCAACGTTTGCACTTTCAAGCTTTAGTAAATCAACCTCATTGTGTCTGTGGCCTAGTTTTGGACCACAGGTGTTCAGCTGCTTACAATACATAAGATTAACCACTTGTCGACCAGCCGCCGTCATTATACGGCGGCATGTAGACTCTCTTGCATGAATCGCCATAGCTGTAAGGCGGCGCTCTCTCGCACCCGCTGCACGCTGTGTGAGCATTCCTGCCAGTCGGGTGGACTCGATGTCCGGCGGGGACCCGCGATCGCCTGTTACAGAGGCAGAATGGAGATCTGCCAGTGTAAGCATGGTGGATCTCCGTTCTGTCAGGGGACAAATTTAATGTTCCCTGTGATCGGGATCAGTTAGATCCGTCATGTCCCTGCCAGCCCATCCACCACACAGTTAGAATACATTGAGGAAACACATTTAACCCCTTGATCGCCCCCTACAGTTTAACCCCTTCCTTGCCATTGACATTTATACATTAATCAGTGGCTATTTAAAGCTCTGACCACTGTATAAATGTCACTGGTCCCAAAAAAGTGTCAAAAGTGTCCAATCTGTCCGCAGCAATGTTGTAGTCCCAATAAAAATCGCAGATCGGTGCCATTACTAGTAAAAACAATAATAAAAATGCCATAAATCTATTCCCATAGTTTGTAGACGCGATAACTTTTGCGCAACCCAATCAATATATGCCTATTGCCATTTTATTTACCAAAAATATGTAGAAGAATACATATCGGCCTAAACTGAGGAATAAATTTGTTTTTTATATAATTTTTTGGATATTTATTATAGCGAAAAGTAAAGAAAATTGTTTTTTTTTTCAAAATTGTCTCTCTTTTTTGGTTTATAGTGCAAAAAATAAAAAACGCAGAGGTGATCAAATACCACCAAAAGAAAGCTCTATTTGTGGGGAAAAAAAGGATGGCAATTTTGTTTTGGTACAGCATCGCACGGCCGCGCAATTGTCAGTTAAGGTGACACAGTGCTGAGTCGTAAAAAGTGCTCTGGTCAGGAAGGGGGTAAATCCTTCCTGGCCTGAAGTTTTTAAAACCATAAATGCAGAGTATACAATATTCTATTAGTTGCTATGTGCATACAGCAGTTCTAGCAGATGCTGTTGTTTAAAGCGGTAGTAAACTGCTGGGGGATTTTCTTTTGACCTGAAAAGTAAAGGCATAATGTGCTAGTGTGTACATCACATACTAGTGCATTATGTGAAACTTACCTGAAAATGAAGCATTCCAGTGCTGCGCTGTCACCGCTGGAGGCTGCTTCCATCTTCATCCGTCTTCCTTCCAGGCTGTGTGACTGGCCGGAGCCACAATGACGTCACTCCCGTGCATGTGTGAGGGAGTCGCGGTATGCGGCACAAGACTCTGAAGGGACGGCCCGGGCTGCCATTTGTTCAGAGCACATACGTGGATGATGTCATCATGCACCGTTTAGGAGATATTTACAGTACCTATAGATAAGCCTCAGGGACATGCAGTCAGGGGAGGCAGGTGATTGACTTTGAGGGTCGTAGCTCAGTGACCTGGGGTCACAGAGACCCCAAATTTGGTATTTAGCTGAAGTCCTACCCCACCACTGGTAAAAATTTTGGGGATTCTATCATCGATGGTTCCGGAGATACGGGGCTCATTGCGCTGCCTGTCAGAAGCTACCTACAGAGCGGCCAGTTTAACCACTTCCCGACCGCCGTATGCAAAAATGACGGGCGGGAAGTGGCTTAGTTATCCTGACTGGACGTCATATGACGTCATCAGGATAACAAGCCGCCGCGCCCGGGGGGCGCGCATCGCGGCGAACGGTGGTGTGGGAGGTCAGTCTGACCCCCCGCAATACCGATCTCGGTAAAGTGCTTCGATCCGAAGCACTTTACCATGTGACCAGCCGTGACCAATCACGGCTGGTCACAGTGTAATACAGGAAAGCCGTTTATCGGCTTTCCTGTACTCAGGTCTGCAGACCTGATGAGGGGAGAGCCGATCGGCTGCTCTCCTGACAGGGAGGGTTTGTGCTGATGATTTATCAGCACAGCCCTCCCTCAGATCGCCACCCTAGACCACCAGGGAGCCTGCCCAGGGACCACCAGGGATGTGCCCACCCAGGACCACCAGGGAGCCGACCAGGGACCACCAGGGAGCCAATCTGGACCACCGGGGAGACCCCCCTAGACCACCAGGTAAGGTCATACTGACATACTGCTCAGTGCCACCTTCACTCAGTGCCACCTTCAGATGCCACCCTAGACCACCAGGGAATGAGCCCCTATTAATGTATATGCCCACCAGTGCCCCTATCAGTGCCCACCAGTGCCCCTATCAATGCATACCAGTGCCACATATCAGTGCCCACCATTGCCACCTACCAGTGCCCACCTATCAGTGCCCATCAGTGCCACCTATCAGTGCCCAGTGCCGCCTATGAGTGCCAATCAGTGCTGTCTATTAGTGCCCATCAGTGCCGCTTAGCAGTGTCCGTCAGTGCTGCATATCAGTGCCCATCAGTGCTTTATATCAGTGCCACCTCTCAGTACCCGTCAGTGCTGCTTATCAGTGCCGGCTAACAGTGCTCATCATCGCTGCATATAAGTGCCTCATCATCAGTGCCACCTCATCAGTGCCGCCTCATCAGTGCCAATCAGTACTGCCACATCAGTGCCCGTCAGTGTAGCCTCATCAGTGCCCACCAGTGATGGAGAAAATTTACTTATTTACAAAGTTTTGTGACAAAAATAGAGAATTTTTTTTTTTTTTTCAAAATTTTCGGTCTTTTTTTATTTGTAGCGCAAAAAATAAAAACCGCAGGGGTGATCAAATACCACCAAAAGAAAGCTCTATTTGTGGAAACAAAATGATAAAAACTTTGTTTGGGTGCAGCGTCGCACGACCGCGCAATTGTCATTCAAAGCACAGCAGCACTGAAAACTGAAAATTGGTCTGGTAGTAAAGTGTTCTAAGTGCATAGTATTGAAGTGGTTAAATACAAGCTGACACACTGTGTTTGCAGCAGACTGAGAGGATGAGCTCACAGTGCCTCTCCTCACTTCTTGTTAGACACACTGAGCTCAATGGACAGCTTTGAGCCTTATCCAATGGTAAAGCCCCATTGTCCCAAGCTGTCCAATAAAAATGCTGCAGTGGAGGCACGCCTCACTGCAGTGTAATAGAAGGGGGCAAGTGTCTAAAAGACACATGTTCCCTTCCAGCCCAGCCCTCTTAACTACAAGGAAATACATGGGTTTATGTGAATAAGATTTACCCATAATCCCGTGTTTTTCTCACACAGTTAAGAGGGAGAATTAGAATCTGCTGCTGCTAAGGTACAAGCTAAATCAGATGTAGCGCCCTGCTAGTTTGGGTACTAGAGAGTGTATATAGTTTTTGGCTCTATCTGCTTAACAGGAGAGCTAACAGGTAAATTTATGTGCTGTCTGCTTATCAGGGAGCCTGATTTGAGTAAGGTCTGCTCAATGTGCTCTGGTGCTGTTTCATGTGGTCTGGAGATTGTTTTACCCTGTCCAGTAGTATGGGTCCCTATTGGACAGAGGGAGAAAACCTCAACCAGTGACAGCAGGTGTATTTGGAGGTGGTTCTGACCAGCTAGCAGGGGAGGGGTGCGGCGTATGTTCAGCTCTTGGCTGCTAGGTCCGAGAGCCTATCCAGGAGGCTGCCGGCTGCTAGGCCTAGTCGAGGCATATCCGGATGCTGAAGCTGCAACCCCCGAGTTCTTTAAAAGCTGACAGAGGGAAGATGTCCTTGGATTCGGTCTGATACTGCAGTGGCAAATCGTCGCCTGGAGGTTGGCAGAAAGGGCTACCCACTGTCCCAGGACATGGTATGAGTACAGATCTGTGAGAGGATCCTTGAGACTGTGTTGCTAGAATTTCTCCTGCCCTCATAACAGCTTTATTGGGTGTGCCAGCTAGAAAGGAGACACTGGAGAGTGTCTTGAAGAACAGAGTCCAGCTTCTGTCCTTACTGCTTAACAAGGGACACTGAGTTAGAAAGGAGACACTGGCTAGTGTCTTGAAGAAACAAAGTCCGGCATGTCCTTTGTTGTTTAGAAATGGACTTGTTTCACTGGAGTCAGTCTGCTGTGTGAGGCCACTGACCGCCTGCTATCCAGAGCTAGGGAGAATTTGTCCTCAGTTACAGTCAGTTAACTTGGAGTATCCCACGCCTATCCTTCTCCTATCCAAGTTCAACAATAAAGCATTGAAAATTCATCCCTTAGACTGGTCATTGGAAAAGAGCAGGATTGTGTGTGCACCTGGCTATGTGAAAATGCTATAGTGACTGGCTGCAAGAGTATTCAGCGGGATGCTCGGGAACAAATATAAATTTCATTAGCAGCTCCTTCGGGGGTACCGCTACACATATATTATCATGCTATATGTTATAAGATAAAAAATTATTATTTATCTATTTACTGTGAAATTACTGGTTGGAAGTTATAACTTCAAACTTCAGTAATTTGTCCATTAAGCCACCTGCTTCAGTACAGCTTTTGAAAATATAGTAAATTACCTTGAAAATAAAATATAATAATTATTTGTATATTACTTATTTATGGTAATTAACCCCTTGCCACCCAGGCCAAATATGACACTTCTCTCCTACATGTAAAAATCATATTTTTTTGCTAGAAAATTGCTCAGAACCCCCAAACATTATATATATTGTTCAAGCAGACACCCTAGGGAATAAAATGGCGGTTGTGACAACTTTTTATGTTACACAGTATTTGCGCAGCAATTTTTCAAATGCGTTTTTTTTTAAAGAAACGGTTTCATGAATTAAAAAAAAAAAAAAGTAAAGTTAGCCAGATTTTTTGTATAATGTGAAAAGATGATGTTAGGCCGAGTAAATAGATACCTTACATGTAACGCTTTAAAATTGCGCACACTTGTGGAATGGTGCCAAACTTCAGTACTTAAGAATCTCCATAGACAATGCTTTAAAATTTTTTAGAGATTACTTGTTTAGAGTTACAGAGGAGGTCTAGTGCTGGAATTATTGCTCTCGCTCTAATGTTACGGCGTATGTAACCTGTGTGTATCTGGCTCTGATACTAGCCAGTGCCTCACTAGCCAATCACCTCACCTCCCATTCCTGGTAAGCCATTATAGGTCAAGAGATGGGAGCTTACCCTCACTTTAATAAGAGTCTGTCTGATTCAGTCTTTATCAATATTCTTTAGACCCACAATAGAGAGATACAAAGTAACATTTATACTTTTGTTTGTATCTATTCTGTTTTAGTCATCTGCAGATCAAAGGATGAATTTCGATCAGCATAGGTGTTAGTTGGGGGACGGGTAGTTTTGATATTAGTTAGGGCTAACCTGGTATTCTACTTTCATACAGTATACCTTTTTCTAAGTGGACTTTATATACCAAATATATAAAATGGAATGTATTCATGAGTCAAAGGGGAAAAATCTAGGTTTAAAATAATTTAATATCTAAAAAAATAAAAACTGGAAAACGGTGAAAACAAGAGAAGCGGTGACACTCAAGATACATTTGCAGAGAGATTCTTGTGAAGGGAAAGTACATTGTAAGCCTTTTATCTCTGGGTGATAAACTACCAAAATAAATGACATTTCATGACAGCGTGTGTGTCAGAGATGGGGCATGTTTAGACAGTGACATGAAAGAAAAAGAGCAATTCACAGGAAGAAGCACACAGTGGGACACTCACTGTCACAAGTGACATGGAGGAGAAGGGAGGTAGAGAGCTTACTGCTCTATATACCAGGGAAATTGTCCCCTGCCTTCTAAATTGTGGAGGCCCCAACATCTTTTTTGTCATTATCAAGCTCTGTTGGCCTATATTTCATTACGCAAATGCAGAAAAGTACACAGAATGTGTCACACTTGGGATTGCTATGCATCAAGTGGTTGTGTTACAAGGTGCATGCACAGTGAAGGAGCCTATCTGCCATCGTGACAGTGTACTAATGCTTCCAAATACAAACTGTTCTAAGCCAGAAAGGAACATTTCAGCAGGTGGCAGCTACATTTCTGCTTCCAAACACAAACCTATACAATAGATCAGGGCTCAAAATGTCAAGACCTGAGCTACTAGCCAGGCCTTAAGAGTTACTTGCCACCAATTACCCAACCTCTACCATGCCCCACCCCTAACCCCGCCCCTATGCACTCCCTCATAAATTCTCATGAAATTACACTTAAATGTTTTATGAAATATTAAGTTACACAAATAACTATTAACAACAACTTTATCAGTGCAGCCACACCTGTGCCTATTAATGCAGCCTCACCCTTGCCCATCAAAACAGCTTCACCCGTGCCCATCAATGCAGCCTCACCCATGCCCATCAACGCAGCCTAACCTGTGCTCATCAACGCAGCCTAACCTGTGCCATCAACACAGCCTCACCTGTGCCCATCAATGCGGCGTGACCAGTGCCCACCCACTCAGCCTCACCTGTGCCCATCATTGCAGCATGACCCATACTCAGCAACGCAACCTCACCTGTGCCCATCATTGCGGCGTGACTAGTGCCCACCAATCCAGCCTCACCTGTGCCCATGATTGTGGCATGACCAGTGCCCACCAATGCAGCCTCGCCTTTGCCCATCATCACGGTGTCACCAGTGCCCACCAATGCAGCATCACCTGTGTCCATCATTGCAGCCTCATCTGTGCCCATCATTGCAGCCTCACCTGTATCCATCATTGCAGCCTCACCAGTGTCCATCTTTGGAGCCTCACCTGTGCTCATAATTGCAGCCTCACCTGTGCCCATCATTGCAGCCTCACCAGTGTCCATCTTTGCAGCCTCACCTGTGGAGAGCGTGGAGGAAGAGGGAGGGCAGACGAATCATCATAGGGGAAGAGAGTGCCATATAGGAAGAGGATTCTCTGCTTGATCACAAAGCAGGGATTGCCCGCTGCAACAGTTTACATTAGAATTGCAGTCCCTGGTATTGGACCGGCATTCTGTCTGTCACAGGCGCACAGTCAGGAGGGCGGGGCTGTGTGTGACGGCGAGCAGAGCGGACTGCAATTCCTCCACACTCACTTCCAGAAGTATTTAGACAGAATAAAGGTAGATAAAGCACCTGGACCAGATGGCATCCACCCACGAATCCTAAAGGAATTGAGCTCTGTAATTTCAAAGCCATTGTATTTCATTTTTAGAGACTCCTTAATGACTGGAATAGTACCACTGGATTGGCGCAGGGCCAATGTGGTGCCCATATTGAAAAAGGGATCAAAGTCTTTACCAAGCAACTATAGACCTGTTAGTTTAACTTCTATAGTTGGGAAGATACTGGAGAGTTTAATAAAAGACCACATAGATGAATTCTTGATGGAAAAACATGTTTTAAGCAATAGACAGCGTGGATTCATGAAAGACAGAAGTTGTCAAAACAAACCTGTTTTCTTTTTATGAGGAGGTAAGTGGAACCTTGGACAGAGGGGTGGCTGTGGATGTGGTATACTTGGATTTTGCGAAAGCTTTTGACACAGTTCTCCACAAATGGCAAGGTAAAGTCTACAAGCTTGGAAATATTCGTTTGTAAATGGATATAAACCTGGCTAAAAGACCAAATTTATAGAGTAGTGGTTAATGAGCATTACTCTGAATGGTCTAAAGTTATCAGTGGTGTACCCCAAGGCTAAGTGTTGGAGCCCTTACTTTTCAATATATTTATAAATGATATAGGGGCTGGGATTAAAGTACCATTTTAGTGTTTGCAGATGACACCAAGCTATGCAGTGGAATAACGTCCTTATAGGATGTCTCCAACTTACAAGCAGACCTCAATGCACTATTTAATTGGGTAACTATGTGGTAAATAAGGTTTAATGTTGATAAATGTATACGTTATGCACTAGGGGGCTAAGAATATGCATGCATCATACATATTAGGGGAAGTACAACTGGGGGAATCCATACCGGAGAAGGATCTGGGGGTTTTGGTAGATCATGAGCTTAATAATGGCATGCAATACCAAGCTGAGCAAAATCCTTTGTGTTAAGAGAGGTATGGACTCCAGAGAGAAAGAGACATCATTTTGCCCCTGTACAAATCATTAGTGAGACCTCATGCCTCATCTGGAATATGCAGTTCAGTTTAGGGCACCAGTTCTCAAAAAGCATATCGGGGAAATGGAGAAGGTGCAGAGAAGGGCAACCAAACTAATGAGAGGCATGGAGGAGCTCAGCTATGAGGAAAGATTAGAGGAACTGAATGTATTCTCTCTTTAGAAGAGGAGATGAAGGGGGATATGATCAACGTGTACAAATACTTAAGTGGTCCATATAATGAACTTGGTTTTGAGTTATAATAATTGTTAGGGAGCTGGACCGGAGTTCTTTTCTCTGTCGTCCAGGATCCCATCTGCCTTCCCCTCTTTCCCTCTCTATTGCGTAATCTTGGTTGAAACCCGGGATCCGCTGCTTTTCCACCCGAGATTTGTTTCCCTAAGTTCCATGAGGCATGCTCTGTATGATAATGTATATGTCATATACTTCCAGTATTAATGATCTCTGAACTTACCCTGTTGATTTGACTGTCAGAAGATTATTATTAAGGCAATGCCAATGTAGATACCCAGTGAGACTTGTACCACTGCTGTCTAGTTGTTGTTTTTTTTTGTTACAAAATAAATAAACTTTATGTTTAAAAAAAAAAAAAAGAGTTATTCCCTTTAAGGTCATCACAAAGGACAAGGGGGCACTCTTTACATCTAGTGGAAAAAAAGATTTAATCTCCAAATACGGTTTCTTCACAGTAAGAGTAGTGAAAATGTGAAATAGACTCCCTCCCTGTGGTTCTGGCCAGCACAGTAGATTGCTTTTAAAAAAGGCCTTGATTCTTTTCCTTAAAGTGGATGTAAACCCAAAAAAAAAAATGAATTAATAATTCTGCCTGGTAGAGTATAGCATGTCATATCATCTGTGCCCAGTCTTGCCACAAAGAGTTAATCCAACTGTGAGTAATGAGCTTATCTTTTTTCAGGAAGAGAAAGTCCGACTAACAGGGAAATACACAGTCGATCCGTCCCTTGCTCTGTGAGTGACAAGCAATTTGCTTATCTCCTTCACATAGCAGAGAAAGTTTTACACTCCCCCCACCCTCCCTCCTCAATGTCTCAGTATAGAGGTGGGTGGGGAGGCTTGTGACATCACAACTCCACCCACCGAGCTCCAGAAAGCACAGAGACCCACTGATTTCAGAGTTTTACAGAGCTGCTAGTGCTTACAGGAAGGACATTTGAAATGTAGGGATAGATGCAGGAGGTTTGCATGTATATATACATTAATACGGTGTCATTAGTTTATACTGGGTGGGTGGTGGGTTTACATCCACTTTAATGCAAATATTATAACTGGGTACTAGCATTTTTAGGTAAAGTTGATCCAGGGAAAATCTGATTGCCTCTTGGGGGATCAGGAAGGATTTTTTTCCCCCTGCATGGATCATGCTTTGCTGGGTTTTTTTGCCTTCCTCTGCGTCAACTGTGGGTGAGGGAACGTGTATATGGGATTGTATAGTTATATATATTTTTTCTTTTTTTTATTGGTTGAACTAGATGGATTTGTGTCTTTTTTCAACTTGGCTAACTATGTAACTATGTAACATCACAGCACCTGCACTGCTGCCGAAGGGAGACTGGAGTGTTCACTCACCTTCTCCTCCCACCTCTGATCACTGCAGGCTTTCAGGGAGACACCAAGCCCCCTCCCCTTCTACAGTGAAGGGTCACTGCAGCATCCTGGGGACTGGTGACAAGGCTATTCACCCATTGCTGGTATTGCTAGCAGAGCCACTGAGAGCAGGATACCAACCCTACACTGCATTATATCAAACCTTTACCGCATCTGAACCACATCTACCTTGCAACTGTGTTGAGATTATATTGTATCTATATTGTACCTATACTGCATGCAGGTTAACTGAGACTGTCATTAATTGCACCAATGCTCTTAAAGGGACCCGACGCAGAAGAACATCTCAAAAGACTGCCCCTCCTGTAGTAATTATTCTGCAAACCCCCTTTGTTCCCCTGCTCCCGCCACTACCATCTTCCTTTTCTTCTGGACAGTGCATGCCCAGTCCGTCAAGGACTAGCATTAATGTGCTCTGGCAATATAGTTCCAGCACTTGGTAAATTAAACTTTTTTACTGCTCACTGCTGCATTTCAGGTGGACTTTCTTCTGTTTATGCATATCTGGACACCAAATGTCATCCTCTGCCTAGTCCTTACCGTTAATCACTTTGCATGCTAAATTGTGTTATTACCGCTGTTAATCTATTTTATGCTTGTCTAGGTACCAACCATATTGGGTGACAATATATTAAGTTTGTCTTTACTACTTGGTTTGGTGTCTGTTTTCTTTGATATAGCACTACTCAAAGTGTTACTGTGAGTGAATTCCTGTGATTTTGCACATGCAACCCAGAGGAGCTGAGGCTCTTGAGAAGGTTGAGGCAAAGAACAGAGGGCCCATCCTATCTAGTGGCTCCTATGGGGATAGTGCTACACAATATACACTGGGGTCCTCTCATTTTATCATTAACCCATTTACACACAGCTTCTCTATCATGTGACTGCTGTGATTGGCTCTCACAACAGTCACATGATTGGGAACCCATTCCCCTGGCTTCTGATCAGAAGTTGGTCATGTCGGCGACAGCTTGGTCAGTATGCACTCAGTAAGCATGCTCAGTTTTTCCTTCCACTGTATATACGTGTTATGCAGTGGCATCAAGTTACAAAAAAGAAAATCATTTGTCCTTGAAAATTAACATAAAATCTTTCTTGGAGTTCATTTATGGACACAGGATTCAATTATTAAGAGAAAATTGGGTTATACTGCGCCTACAGGAGAATTTGGACACTGGCAAACAAAAAATGGCTAACTAGATATAACCCCTCTCAGTCCCAGCATGCCTCATTTTTATAGAGAAGCAGTACTAGGATTAGATCACAAACAGAGGGGTAGGACTAGTGTCCCCTAATGAACACCAAGAAATGGATTTTATGGTAAGTGGAAACATTTTATTTCAGTTTTCAGAGACAATTTTGACATTCGAAAGCAGTCCAGCTGAGATCTGAACAACAAAGACAGCTCTCAGTCCCCACTAATGATTGGCAGCCAGCGGGACCAGCTCTTGCACATGTGACCATTGTGACAGCTAATCACAGTGGTGACATGATCAATGATACTTTCCGGCCATGGGGTTCAAAACCTTTTAAAGGGATGCCAAAGTGGGTAGGGAAGGGTTAATCATTGCAAGATCCTGCATAGCAAAGAGGAAAAAGGCTATGAAGTGTTGAATTCATGGCCTCATTTAGTTATGTCTTAGGCTGGTCTGCAGCACCAGACCTGCAGTAGTTCCTGAGAATATGTTCTGGATTTCTGGAATGCTGTTTAAAAGTAGTTTACCCTCACACAAAAGTAACTTTTTCATTCCTTTCAAAAAATAATGAATATGTAACAGATGCACTTTATATTAGAGAAAATGTTGCACATTTTACTTACAAAATACATGCAAATTGGTTATTTTATAGATAAAATTGTAGTAAAGTAGGGCACCTAATCATACTACACAAAATGCTTCCAAATGCTTCCAAATCACATAGTAAAGACTGCATAAAGTGAAATGGAGCAATCTGGGTCACAGCAATGCCTGCACTATTTCACCCACATCTTATCTTCTGACATGGAAATTTACTGGCAAAGTACATTATGCCCCTGGGGTAAGCATCTTCTTTGATTTCATTCTAAGGAAAATGTATGTAGGTTCTTCAAGCACATCAAAAAAAAAGAAATCTTAAGAAGTACAGAATGCAGTCTTATCTTTTAAAAAATGTCACTGAATTACTAGGGGTCACTAGGTTAAGTAGCAGACATTACAGTGGCAACAATGTTCCCCAAAACTTTAAGGTCCTCAAACTATTAGACTTACCATTTTACAAAAACATTTCTCTATTTAAAGTGGAACTCTAGCCAAACATTTTCATGCTCGATATAGGATAGAAATGGGAACGATTTGAGCTTTAGCCAGAATCCTGTTTTTGCGTGTGTCTCCATTATGGCGATGTCCCGTGTTTCCCTGCTGTCAACAAGGAAATCCCAACAAAGCCACAGAGAGCAACAAATTTTTTTTAGTTTTTTTCTAGCAGAACGGGAGAGACTTGGAACCTCAGGATTTTACTGCTGTCGTTGTTCCCACTGGGAAGCTATCATATTATTTGCATTCAAAATGGTTGGCATTTCACTTAAAGTGTACGTTCAGACTTCAAAGGTACACCCATCCAAAACTGATTCTGCAGCACTGAATGCACAATGGTCTGCGAATCACTCCACCACAGTTGTAATGCAGATACAGTAGACCTTGCATCAGATATATTTGTAATGTTGTGTATGCATGCCAAGAAATGTGTACAAGTGTAAAATTTAGATATTATTCCTTTTCACAGAGATCACATCCCCTCATCATCACCCCCTCCACACCACCACCATCACCACCAACAATGCCTTCTCCTGCTTTTCCTTCCAGAAGGATGGAACCTCCTTTGTTCAGGTATCATCCAGGGTCAGCATCTACTTCCTAAGCTTAGATGCTAGTTAGGAAATGACACAACCATGCACATCCTGGTGCCTGTGCAATGCTCGGCTGTGTTCACAAAGACTGACACAGATTAGTCCCTGCTGCAGCTTTTTACCTTGTGACTCACGACAAAGTTACAATGCTGTATTTAATCACTATGAGAGAACAGACTGGAGAAAGGTTTCCTTCTGCCTTGCAACGGACTGATAACATTTAAGTCTTGGCAAAACCACTAGAGCTCAAGGATGGCTTTTTAATGATAAATGGTGGAACCATTTTGAAAAATAATACTGTTGTTGTATATAGTGATATGTAAGTAATTTATGCAGACTTGTAAAAGTTAAAAGGTCCAATTTAGACAAGTGAATAATATTCTACATAACATTAAAAAGCACTATGAATGAGAAAACTAAATGAAATAATTCCTGAAAGAAACCATTATATATTTAACACATCACCTTCAAATAGACTAGCTGTATATGATCATAGTCTGCAGTGGATAGTTACTGTTGCACATTTTATATGGGAATTTCATTAAAATAATCATTGCCTCCTTTTGTGTGAAGGCTTGGCATAAGGCTGGGTTCACACTTATGTGAATTGGATGCGGGTTTCGGGCCTGATTGAGTGAAATGGATAACAGGGATGCACTAGACCCTTGCTGTGAACCGCATCCAAATTAAGTGTGAACCCAGCCTCAACTAGCTTCTGGTTAAAAGGGATGCACTTTTTAGTTTAGGAAAGGATATTATAAGTGCATTGGCAAGGTTTTGTGGGTTTCTTGTATATGAATAGTCAGAAATATTTATATTTGTCTATATAACATGGACATGTAAAAATGAGAAGGCAAATACAATTACAATATCTCACAAAAGTGAGTACACCCCTCACATTTTTGTAAATATTTTATTATATCTTTTCATGTGACACCACTGAAGAAATGACGCTTTGCTACAATGTAAAGTAGTGAGTGTACAACTTGTATAACAGTGTAAATTTGCTGTCCCCTCAAAATAACTCAACACAAAGCCATTAATGTCTAAAATGCTGGCAACAAAAGTGAGTACACACCCCTAAGTGAAAATGTCCAAACTGGGCCCAATTAGCCATTTGCCTCCCCTGTGTCATGTGACTCGTTAGGGTTACAAGGTCTCAGGTGGAAATGGGGAGCAGGTGTGTTAAATTTGATGTTATCGCTCTCACTCTCTCATATTGGTCACTGAAAGTTCAACATGGCATCTCATGGTAAATAACTCTCTGAGGAGCTGAAAAAAAGAATTGTTGCTATACATAAACATGACCTGGGCTATAAGAAGATTGCCAAAACCCTGAAACTGAGCTGCAGCATGGTGACCAAGACCATACATCGGTTTAACAAGACAGGTTCCACTCAGAACAGGACTCGCCATGGTCGACCAAAGAAGTAGAGTGCACATGCTCAGCTTCATATCCAGAGGTTGTCATTGGGAAATAGACATATGAGTGCTGCCAGCATTGCTGCAGAGGTTGAAGGGGTGGGGGGCCAGCCTGTCAGTGCTCAGACCATACACCGCACACTGCATCAAATTGGTCTTCATGGCTGTCGTCCCAGAAAGAAGCCTCTTCTAAGGATGATGCACAAGAAAGCCCTGCAAACAGTTTGCTGAAGACAAGCAGACTAAGGACATAGATTACTGGAACCATGTCCTGTGGTCTGATGAGACCAAGATAAACGTATGTGGTTCAGATGGTGTCAAGCGTGTGTGGTGGCAACCAGGTGAGGAGTACAAAGACGAGTGTGTCTTGCCTACAGTCAAGCATGGTGGTGGGAGTGTCATGGTCTGGGGCTGCATGAGTGCATGAGTGCACTGGGGAGCTAAGGTTCATTGAGGGAACCATGAATGCCAACATGTACTGTGACATACACAAGCAGAGCATGATCCCCTCTCTTTGGAGACTGGGCCACAGGGCAATATTCCAACATAATAGCGACCCCAAACACTCAACTGCCTTGCTAAAGAAGCTGAGAGTAAAGGTGATGGACTAACCAAGCATCTCTCCAGACCTAAACCCTATTGAGCATCTGTGGGTCATCCTTAAATGGAAGGTGGAGGAGCACAAGGTCTCTAACATCCACCAGCTCCGTGATGTCATGGAGGAGTGGAAGAGGACTCCAGTGGCAACCTGTGAAGCTCTGGTGAACTCCATGTCCAAGAGGGTTAAGGCAGTGCTGGAAAATAATGGTAGCCACACAAAATATTGACACTTTAGGCCCAATTTGGACATTTTCACTTAGGGGTGTACTCACTTTTGTTGCCAGCGGTTTATACATTCATGGCTGTGTGTTGAGTTATTTTGAGGGGGCAGAAAATGTACACTGTTATACAAGCTGTACACTCACTACTTTACATTGTAGCAAAGTGTAATTTCTTTAGACTGGGTTCACATCTGTCCGGTGCGAATTCCAGCTCCCATGCCTGTGAGGCACAGGAGCTGCTGTTCAGTGTCTCCTGTCCTATCTCACAGTGCATCGGCTGATGGGGGGGGGGGTGGGAGGTGCAGTGAGGAGGGGAAAAGATCCCCGTTCAATGCAGAACACATCTATGAATTAAATGCGTTCACATTGAACAAAATGGGTCTGGAATTCGCACCGAACTGCACAAAAAACGCACACGTTTTCTGTGCAATGCGGAGTGCGAATGCACCACACAGATGTGAACTGGACACATTGAAAACAACATGTTTTCAAGTGTCCTGCGAATTGGATTTGGTGTAAGCCACATTCAAATTGAATAGGTATGAACCCAGCCTGTGTTGTAACATGAAAAGATATAATAAAATATTTACAAAAATGTGAGGGGTGTACTCACTTTTGTGAGATACTGTATCTATTAGAGCACACACAGTCAGATACATATTTTCAATTGTATGCCTTGTCAATTCAGATATGGGTCTATGTGTTGTGTTTAGGTGACATATCTGGTAAAATAACATACATAAATACATAAATAAATAAGTAAAGCATGTATATGAATATTCATACCAGTTCAATACTTTAAAGTGTATGTCAAAGGAAAATTAAAAAAAAAATGTAAATGCAAATTTTCCCATATTTTGTCTCTAAAAATGCAAACAAAATACCCATTGATCAGTTAGAAATCCAGTTAGCTCCTAACTTCTGTTAGTTTGACAACAATGCTCCCACGCCTGCACCTAAATCCAAAGTGGTGTTTTCAGTCCTGCTATTGTTCTCCAATGCTGGACTTTAGAACACCTCATGTAAGGGCCCTTTCACATTCTGTTCATCCATTTTTCATGTGTCTGTTTCCAGTTTGAAAACAGGCAGCAATTCATTCTTATGGGCTTGTGGATGTAAACCAATAATACTCAGTTTACATCCGCCTACACCTGTGCCTGTTCAGGTCCATTTTTTAAACAGAACAAGGCTGCATCCTTTTACAGAGTGGATTATCAATAAAACTGATAGAAGAACAACATTTCCAGTAGCTCCTAAGGAGGGTCATTGCTACATATACTTGCTATTATCTTAGGAACCTTGTTCAACATATAGGTAAGAGGATGGCAAATATGTTTTCTCATAGCAGCAGCATGCATGAATAATATTGAAGACCTTTTAAATGACATTAACTGGCTCAGTAAAGGTCATGATGATCTCTGATTTTATGAAATTCTTCTAAGACCCAATGTCAAG
This sequence comes from Glandirana rugosa, assembly GCA_018402905.1. Taxonomy (NCBI): domain Eukaryota; kingdom Metazoa; phylum Chordata; class Amphibia; order Anura; family Ranidae; genus Glandirana; species Glandirana rugosa. Next base: position 144,832 of record BLSH010430184.1, read on the forward strand.
AGAACTGTGGGTTCCTTAGTACAATTACTGTATATGTTTTTACTGTACAATACTCACTCCTGTTGTGCTTAGTTGTTCCATCACATGTGGTTAAGCCATATAAATGTTACTTGCACTATGCAAAATGGCACTGAAAGGATACTTGTGATCAAAACCATACCACAATCTGAAGAGGTGGGCACTCTCTGCCTTTGTTGAACTTTCATTCTGGTTTTCTGGCCTCTGTAGATACAAAAATACATCAATCTTAGGTTAGTGCTTTTGGCAATGGATCTTTACTTTGCAAATTGTTTTAAGACCCTGAAACACACTTTTTTTTATGTCCATGCAAGCTGTATGCCTGCTCGCTCACAAAAAATAGAAGAGATTAACAAAACCTACACAAGATAATTCATTTTCAGCACTGGCAAAATAGAAATGGAATTGAGCTATAAAGGCACTGGATCAGGTCAAAAATGGTAAAAATGGACACATTGAATTACTATATTAAATTACTACCATTTATTCTGGCCATTGAAATGAATGTATGTGCAAGCGCTAAACATGCCTAGCATTTATGCAAGTTTACAGGCGTTTAGGCACATCAAGCATTTTTGGCTCCTCTCCTGAACACGTGATTTTTTTTTTTTTTTTTAGCCACATGGCATGTGCATGGCCACATAGACTAAAAAAAAGGATTGCTTAGAGGCTGAAAAAAACAGCCTTTTTTTCCCCCTGTGTTTATGAGGCCTAAGAATTTTGTCTCAAGGTGTAGGAGTGCTAAGGCTAAAATGTTTTTGGATATGTAATTGATTGGATTTTGCTCCTTTTATTTAACCACTTGACAACTGGGCACTTAAACCCCCTTCCTAACCAGACCAATTTTCAGCTTTCAGTGCTCTCACATTTTGAATGACAATTACTCAGTCATACTACACTGTACCCAAATGAAATTTTCGTCCTTTTTTTCACACAAATAGAGCTTTCTTTTGGTGGTATTTAATCACCACTGGGGTGTTTATTTTTTGAGCAATAAATGGAAAAATACCGAAAATTTTGTAAAAAAATGCATTTTTCTTTATTTCTGTTATAACATTTTGCAAATTAGTAATTTT
>BLSH010430184.1:158329-178764 GCA_018402905.1 Glandirana rugosa
CCAACCCCCCCCCCCCCCCCCAACACAATTGCTGCGCAAAGGGTAAATGGAGTCTTAATTATGTTTGCTTTAAGATACAATAGACACAAGCCTGTCTTCGTCTTTGAGTAGTGTTTTTTAATCTCAAATAATTTTTTTCATCTTTCCATCTGTTAAATCTTATGCCCTTGTTGCTTTAACTTTGGATAGTAAAACATTTTTTGTTCTGCCAGTAAATACCTTATACAGCCCACTTCCTGTTTCTTGTCTGGTTAGTAGCCTAGGTATATGACATCATGCACAGCTCTCTCTCTCTCACTATTGTAAGAGTTTGCCAGGAAGGGAGGGGGGATGAGTCTTAAGAAGGCAAATGAGAGCTGCAGGGCTGCAGAGCTGGAGGTGTGTGTCTGTGTAAATACAGGAAGTGAACAGGCAGCAGCTTCAGCTGCCCACAGTTAAAATGGCTGCAGCCAGACTTAGTGGAGGGAGATTTCTGCAGCATATCTGGCAAGTACATAATCACAGTATATATATATATATATATATATATATATGCAAAGTGGTTGGAGGGAAGCTTCAAAATGGCAAAAATGTTTTTATTACAAATTATGTAAGCAGACTGCAGTTCCTCTTTAACATTATTTATACATTTTGTGCAGCAATATGGCTTATCCACTTGCAGACTGAATAACATTGGACGGCGGCAGAGCGGCTCTCCTACACCTGTACCTAGCATGTAATCTGGCAGTTCTGGGTAGGGGGCATGTGCTGCCAGCGCACCACTTAGTCACAGCACAAGCCGATCCGTAAGGAGAGGAGGAAACAACTGAGCTGTGTGTATGTAAACAAGACAGAGCTCTGTCCTGTCAGCGAGGATGTCAGCACATCCCTTAGTGAAAGCACCACACAGTACACACATAAACACTGGTTAGGCACACATTAACCCCTTTGATCAACTTAGATTTTTAGCCCCTTCTGAGCCAGTGTCATTATACAGCGTATATTTTTAGCGCTGATTACTGTATTAGTGTCACTGGTTCCCACAAAGCGTCAAAAATGTCAGTTAGTGTCAGATTGTCCACTGCAGTATCGCAGTCCCACTATGTGTAGTTGATGGCAACCATTACTAGTATAAACAAAATAATTAATTAAAATTCCAGTATATATACACACCATAGTTTGTAGACTCTATAACTTTTGCGCAAACCAACCAATATACGCTTATTGGAATTTTTTTTACCAAAAATATGTAATAGAATACATATTAACCTACATTTATGAAGAAATTCAATTTTTTAAATTTTTTTATTGGATATGTTTTATAGCAGAAAGTTAAAAATATTGTGTTATTTTTGCAAAATTGTCAGTCTTTTTTTGTTTATAGCGCAAAAAATAAAAAACCGCAGTGGTGATCAAATACCACCAAAAATAGCTCTATTTGTAGAGAAAAAAACAATATAAAATGTAATTAATGTACAGCATTGCATGACTGCTCAATTGTCAGGTAAAGTAGCGCAGTGCCCTATAGCAAAAAAATGGGGGGTAAATCTTCTGGAAGCAAATGGATCTATCAGGGCTAAAAAAATAAATAAGGACTGCATGACTGGTGAGGATTAAAATGAACAGTTGCAGTAATGTATTTTGCTTTTACAAACACCCTAAATTTGTTACTAGTTACTACAATTATAACCGCCACTTTAATTTAAAAGATGTAAAATGTTGTCTCTTAAAACACAACACATTGGCAAACAAAGTAAAGTAACTTTTTACAATTGTATCTCGGCAAATAACTTCTCTGCCAAAATATCAACCTATATTGCACCCAACATGAGTAAACAAAGTCTATTGAGGTCAGGGTAGCACCACAATTTCAGCAAGTGTTTTGCATGTGCATTTAGACAGTATTTTTTTAATTAATTTTCAATGGGCTCCAGTGCGTTTTTTTCCTCTTTTTTATTTTGACTCTTGAAGAATCTTAGGATAATGTATTGTGCATTTACATGCGTTTAGACGTGATCCAGAAGAAATACCTTCAGCAGTTTATACTTTTGTTGAAATCATTGGCACTGACCACACTGGTGTGAACTGGGACCAATGAAATACATTGCAATTATTGGACTTGCGATACTTACTTTCTAAAAATGCCCTGGAAAGCATCTGGTGTGAACCAGTCCAATATTACTGTAAGTGACTTTGCATCTAAAGCAGCTACTTCTATCCTTGAGTTGGGCCTTAATAAAAAAGCCCGTAAAAGAAGATCACACCCTGCACTGTAATCTTCAGCCCAGGGCATTTCAATATGTGTCAGATGTCTGTGTCCCCCATTGAGTTCTGTGGTTCCTGCTGGCAGCTGCTATGTCACTGCACCACTGCCGAGACCCACTGGTGATGTAGTAAATCATTTTTGCTGAGGTATTTTCTCAGGTCTCTGAAAAGTCTCTCAGGTGATCATATAGCCAGACTTTCCTAAAATACATATATTAGCAGTCTGTTTGAGAAAGGTTATAGTGGACAGAACATAATAATGTGTTTTAACACATGTACTATTGATATGCTAAACTGCATGTGTTACATAGTTACGTCGTTACAGTAGCTAGGCTGAAAAAAAGACCATCCAGTTCAACCAATAAAAAAGAGAAAAAATATATATAACCATATAATCGCATATACACAATTCTTCATCCACAGTTGATCCAGAGGAAGGCAAAAAACCCCAGCAAAGCGTGATCCAATTTAGCAGGAGCTATAGCAGGAGAAAAAATTCCTTCCTAATCCCCCGAGAGGCAATCAGATTTTCCCTGGATCAACTTTACCTATAAATGTTAGTAGCCAGTTATGTTATGTACATTAACCACTTGCCGACCGCCGTCTGACGGCAGCAAAGTGGCTCGATATCGCAAACCGCCGGCATATGACGGCGGCTGTGATATCTCTCACTGTGAGCGCGCGCGCGCCGCCGTAGGCACGCTCGTGCACTCACTGTGTTCAGGGGGGGGGGGCGGGCAGGGAGTGGGTAGGGTGGACTCGATCGCCGCCGGCTACCCGCGATGCCCCCCCACAGTGAAAGAACGGAGGTCCGTGTAAGTAAACACAGATCTCCGTTCTGTTAGAGGGAGAAGGGCGGTGATCACAGGCTTCCTGTATATGGAAGTCGTGATCACCTCCTTCCCCCAGCCAGGGCAGCCCACATACAGTTAGAACACAGTGAGGGAACACAGCTAACCCTTAGAGCGCCCCCTGCAGGTTAACTCATTCACTGCCAATGGCATTAACACAGTAATCAGTGCATTTTTATAGCACTGTTTGCTGTATAAATGCCAATGGTCCCAAAAAAGTGTCAAAATGGTCCGACATGTCCGCTGCAATATCGCAGTACCGCTAAAAATCGCAGATCGCCACCATTACTAGTAAAAAATTTAAAAAAATAAAAACCCCAGAAATGAATTCTCATCATCCATAAACGCAGCAACTTTTGCGCAAACCAATCAATAAATGCCGATTGTGATTTTTTTACCAAAAATATGAGGAAGAATATAAATCGGCCAAAACCGATGGAAAAAAAAAATTTTTATATATTTTTTTTTTTGGATTTGTATTTTAGCAAAAAGTAAGAAATTTATTTTTTTTTTTTGCAAAATTATTGCTCTTCTTTTGTTTATAGCGGCGATCAGAAATGAGGCAGCGATGATCAAATACCACCAAAATAAAGCTCTATTTGTGGGAAAAAAAGGACGCAAATTTTGTTTGGGTACAACGTCGCACGACCGCGCAATTGTCAGTTAAAGCAACGCAGTGCCAAATCGCAAAAAGAGCTCTGGTCCAAAAAGTGTGAAATCCTTCCAGGGCTGAAGTGGTTAAGGAGCGAATCCAGGCCTTTTTTTTTTTTTTTTTTCAAAAGTATTTTATTGAGAACATGTTAAGAAAATACATACATGTCAAGAGAAGGTGTGTTACATTTTCAGCTTTTCATTTGTACAGAAAAAAACAGAACATGACTTCTGTATACGTATGAAGTTTCAACCTTATAACGAACATTGAATAACATCTGTTCGTATTATAGTTCCACATATATTGAACTTTATTGTGTTATTTGTTAGAGAATCCTAGCGTTTGTGTCTTGAATTGGGAGAATACCATGGGGATGATTCGTGTTCTCATGGTTTAAGGTGCTCTGCCTTTCCCGGGTCCCCCCACGGCGCCTCCAGACCGCCCGACCACCCCCGCCGGGGGACAGGAAGCCGGGCGGGGGCGCAGCGGAGGGGCCTGTCGGGATGATCCAAAAGACCCCTTTGGGTAATATTATTCTTGGTCTCATTGGTGGTCAACTGCGTTTGCGAATCACTTATCATCTTGGGGAGACAGTGTCCGGCCATGTAGTGGCTGCGTAGGGTAAGGGACTTCTCCTTTTCGTGTGTGTACTTTGAGGTGACATGGGGATCATCTCGTAAATGTGTCTTCAGGTGTTTGTCATTATATATTAGGTGAGATTGTGTTTGCCTTTACGGGGTTGCTGTGAGTGTGGAGTATTCCGTTGATGTTTTGAAATGTTGCCAGCAGGCCCAAATGGTTTGGAATTTGTGTGAGGTGTCGTTTGTTTGGTGAATTAAATCCTCCATTTCTTGTATTTTATTAATTCTTTTGAACCAATCTTGTATAGTAGGGGGGTTGGATGATTGCCAGCAGGCCGGAAGGGTCATTTTGGCTGCATTGAGTAGGTGGAGTGTAAGGGATTTCCTGTAATGCTTTTGGGGAATTGAGGTGTGATGGAGGAGTAGTTGTGCTGGAGAGAACTCTAGGGTGTATGAGGAGATCTGGGAAGTCAGACGGTGTACTTCCGTCCAGAAAGGGACAATCTTAGGACAGGACCACCAAATATGTAAAAAAGAACCTATGTCTTCGGAGCAGCGCCAGCACTTTGGAGTAATGGATGGGTTCATTTTGTGAAGTCGCTGAGGGGTTTTGTACCATTTTGAGAGTATTTTGAACCCATTTTCTTGGGCTGAGACATTGATCGATCCTTTGTGGATGTGTGTAAAGATATTCTCCCAATCTGCTGGGGATATCTCTGTATTTAGGTCCCTTTCCCAGGATTTAATGTAGGTATTTTGTTTGATGTCTGAGTTAGTAAATAAGGTGGTGTATAGTGTCGAGATCAGGTGCCTTTGTGGTTCAGACTGCGTGCAGAGTTCTTCAATTGTTGTGCGCGGTCTGGAGAATTTAATTTTGTCTCTGGGTTTAGTTAGATAGTGTTGTAACTGCCGGTAAGTCCAGAAGTACGAAGAGTTGTTTGAATTTGCCGCCATGAATTTCTCATATGTTATGAATGCGCTACTTTCAAAGAAGAAGTCTGCTCGCAGGTTGTGGTTTGGGTTGATCTCTGGGAGGAGATGGGTGTTAAGTCCCGGGGCGAAGTCGGGATTGAATGAGATGGGGGTGAGCGGACCCGGAGTAGAAGATATGTTGAAATGCTTACAACATCTTCCAAATGTTGTAAGAGAGGGGTGTATCAGTGGGTGTTGTTTGGTTTCTTGGAGGGAATGCGCAAGAGGTAACCAAGTTAAGCAGTGTAATGGGGTATGTAGGAAGGCTTGTTCAATTGCCACCCATGCTTTAGAACTAGCGTGTACATGCCAATCCACAATTTTTGTGAGCTGGCATGCCGCTTGATATTTAGAAAAATCCGGAAATCCTATGCCTCCTTTTGTTTTGGGGAGCGTCAGTTTGTCCATGCTGATTCTGGGGGTTTTTTTTGCCCAGATAAAATCTGAGCAGGCTTTTTTGAGAGATGCCAAGTAGGGCTTGGGGAGGGTGAAAGGTACTGTTTGCATGATATACAATATTCTGGGGAGGATATTCATTTTTATTATTGCGGCTCGGCCGAACCAGGAGAGTAGATTGTTGGACCAGGTTGTGAGATCTTTTTGGACAGATCGTAATATCGGGAGGTAGTTTTTGGTGAAGAGGTCTGCTAAGTTTACCGGGAGTTGGATACCTAAATAAGTAATGGTGTCAGCATTCCATTTGAAGGGATAGTTCTGTTTACACTGTTGTAGGGTCGAGGCTGGTAAAGAAATGTTCAATGCCCGTGATTTGTCTATATTAATTTTTAAGCCAGCTAATTTTTCGAAGTTGGCCAAGTCATTGAGAAGATTGGGTAAAGTGATGTGGGGATCAGTCAGGAATAGTAATATGTCGTCGGCATAAGCCGCTAGCTTGTATTCATTGTTTCCTATCTGTACGCCCTTTACCAGGCCTTTTTTAACCACTTCCGTACCGCCGGGCATCATATGATGTCCCTGGGTTTGAGTGGAGATATCTGAATGGTGCCTGCAGCTACAGGCACTGTTTTTTTCTGTTTTTGATAAAAGTGGTCTTAGCGGCGGATTCGCCGTGAGATCACTTTTATCAGCGGCGGGAGAGGTGCCCCCCCTCCCGCCACTTTCCCGTCATCTCCACCGCTTACCGGACCCACCGGCAGCGGCAGAGATGATCGGTTCCTTTCCCCCCCAGTGTCCGTGAGCTGAGTGAGCGGCTGAAGCCACTCACTCGGCTCCATAATACGGCAGGGCGGAAATAACGCCAGAAGTCAGTTCCGCCCAACGGTCTTAAAGGACCCATTTTTTTTGAACTGTCATTTTTTTCATATATATATATATTTTTTGCATTTTACTGTAAATATGAGATCTGAGGTCTTTTTGATCCCCAGATCTCATTTTTAAGAGGTCCTGACATGCTTTTTTCTATTACAAGGAATGTTTACATTTCTTGTAATAGGACTAAAAGTGATCAATTTTTTTTTTAAAGAACAGTGTAAAAGTAAAAAGCAAAATAAATAATAATAAAAAAAAATTTAAAGCGATCTGTCCCACCGAGCTCGCGTGCAGAAGTGAACGCATATGTAAGTCCCACCCACATATGAAAACGGTGTTCAAACTACACATGTGAGGTATCACAGCGATTGTTAGAGCGAGAGCAATAATTCTAGCACTAGACGTCCTCTGTAACTCAAAGCTGCTAACCTGTAGAATTTTTTAAACTTCGCCAATGGAGATTTTTAAGTTGGAAAGATTGTCGGCATTCCGCGAGCGGACGCAATTTTGAAGCATGGGATGCTGGGTATCATTTTACTCAGCTTAACATTATCTTTCACAATATGGAAAAAAAATGGCCTAACTTTACTTTTTTTCCTATTTTTTAACTAAAAAAAAACTGAATTTATTCAAAAAAAGCATGCTTGGAAGACCGCTGTGAAAATACGGTGGTTTTGCAATGACCAGCATTTTATTCTCTAGGGTGTTAGAAAAAAATATATATATAATGTTTGGGGGTTCTAAGTAATTTTATAGCAAAAAAACTGTTTTTAACTCGTAAACACCGAACCCAAAAAAGCAGGCTTGGTATGGAAGTGGTTAAAGCAATCTACTTAGCTGGCCAGAACCACGTCTGGAGGGAGTCTATTCCACATTTTCACAGCTCTATCTGTGAAGAAACCTTTCCATATTTGGAGATGAAATCTCTTTTCCTCTAGACGTAAAGAGTGCTCCTTGTCCTCTGCGATGACCTTAAAATGAATAACTGAACACCATGTTCACTATATGGACCACTTATGCATTTGTACATAAGAGAGCATAAATTCACTTCCTCTAATCTTTCCTCATAGCTGAGCTCCTCCATGCCTCTCATCAGTTTGGTTGCCCTTCTCTGCACTTTCTCCAGTTCCCGATATCCTTTTTGAGAATTGGTGCCCAAAACTGAACTGCATATTCCAGATGAGGTCTTACTAATGATTTGTATAGAAGCAAAATTATGTCACTATCTCTGGAGTCCATACCTCTCTTAATACAAGAAAGGATTTTGCTCGCTTTGGAAACCGCAGCTTGGCATTGCATGCCATTATTAAGCTTATGATCTACCAAAACCCCCAGATCCTCCTCCACTATGGATTCCCCCAGTTGTACTCCCCCTGTATGTATGATGCAGGCATATTCTTAGCCCCCAAATGCATAACACTACATTTATCTACATTAAACCTCATTTGGCACAATTGTTGTGGTTCTCCTTAATAAAGATATGGTGTGTCTTCCTATTTCTGTGCTGCAGTGCAGTGCATATTTTTTTCAGCATTTTAGTGTGTTGGGAGCAGGGCTCCAGTTCTGCAGGAACGCATGAGAACGTTGTCACTGTACTTTTTCTACAGTGAGAACGACGTTCCCATTAGCAGCTGCATCCTGTAGGACTGTATACCTCAGCACACTCCCCCTCTCCTCCATGAGCAGGAGAGGCAAGAGAGCTCTGTTCACTCCACCTCCTTCTCCATGCCCACCACCTCCTGCTCTGGGATGGCGGGTCAGCGCACCCAGATCGCCATCCCTGAACATCAGAATGAATGAGGGAGCCGGCTCTAGAGGAAGCAGAGCCGATGCTTCCTGTATAGCGCCGGCTTCTGTCACAGGCGGAGTGATACCAAATGTACTCCGCCTGTGAGAGGAGAGATACAGGAAGCATCGGCTCTCTACTGCAGCCGCATGCTTCCTCCTGTCACACTGATGCTCAGGGATGGCGGGTCAGGACCCTGCGATCTGGGACAGCAGTACCATCCCCCAGTACCCTCAGCAGTACCATCAAGCAATACCAGTACCCCCAGCAGTACCAGCCAGCAGTACCAGTACCCCCAGCAGTATCAGCCAGCAGTACCAGTACCCCCAGCAGTACCATCCAGCAGTACCAGTACCCCCAGCAGTACCAGTACCCCCAGCAGTACCATCCAGCAGCAGTACCAGTACCCCCGCAGTACCATCCAGCAGTACCATCCAGCTGTAACCATCCAGCAGCACCATCCAGCTGTAACCATCCAGCAGCACCATCCAGCAGCACCCCCAGCAGTACCAGCCAGCAGGTATATATATATCTGTGTATGTGTGTGTGTGTATATATATATATATATATATATATATATATATATATATATATATATATATATATACACATACACAGGCGCACACACTTTTGTTTTTGAGTTGGGGGGATCTTGGGTGGGTTCCCACACTTTTTTCCCAGGACTTGACCCCTGGTTGGGAGGTCCATGGAAATCAATATTAGTGCATTTAAATGCATATAACATGCATTTAGACGTGCTGGCAACATGTATTAACATGCCTTGATCAATAGATGCTAATCCTGTCCACCATAAACCATAGATTGCTATGCTATATACGTAGCAATGGTGTGTAAAAAAAAACATTAAAGACAAAAATCAATCCATAAAATGTCCAAAGGAAAATAAGCAATAAAGTCTTTGAAATCATGTCCAAAGGATGATGAACAACCATACACCCAAGTGCTCCTTTCACCGTGATAATAAGATGTACCCTTAGCAGATTTTTTAGATTCCATATTATAGGAGTCTAGTCAGCCATGGATTCATACATCAAAGAGAATCCAATCAAAGGACCTGGATATAGTTGGACATAGACTCCGCCCTACATGTTTCATCACATAAGACGAAACATGTCTTTAGTTTTTTTATGTTTTTTTGCACACCATTGCTACGTATATAGCATGGCGATCTATGGTTTACATGTTATTTACACAATTTGTTCTGTGTGATTGCCAGCAGCTTTTTGGTCACTTACTTTATTGATTATTTCACCTGCCAATATCAACATTCCACTTACCACAGATTCTTCCAGAAGCGCATTTGTGAGGTCAGGCACTGATGTTGGAAGAGAAGTCCTGGCTCACAGTCTCCACTCTAATTCATGCTAAAGGTGTTCTATTGTGTTGAGGTAAGGACTCTGTGCAGGCCATTCAAGTTCCTCCACCCCAAACTCGCTCATCCATGTCTTTATGGACCTTGTTTTGTGCACTGGTGTGCAGTCATGTTGGAACAGGAAGGGGTCGTCCCCAAAATGTTCCCACAAAGTTGGGAGCATGAAATTGTCCAAAACATCTTGGTATGCTGACGCATTAAGAGTTCCCTTCACTGGAACTAAGGGACCAAGCCCAACCCCTGAAAAACAACCCACACCATAATCCCCTCCCCAAAATAATTTGGACCAGTGCACAAAGCAAGGTCCATAAAGACAAGGATGAGAGAGTTTGGGGTGGAGGAATTTTACTGGCCTGCACAGATTCCTAACCTCAACCAGATAGAACACCTTTGGAATGAGTTAAAGCGGAGACTGTGAGCCAGGCCTTCTCATCCAACATCAGTGCCTGATCTCACAAATGCCCTTCTGGAAGAATGGTCAAACATTCCCATAGACACACTCCTAAACCTTGCAGACAGTCTTCCCAGAAGAGTTTAAGCTGTTACAGCTGCAAAGGGTGGGCCAACTTAATATTGAACCCTACGGGTTAAGAATGGAATGCCATTAAAGTTCATGGGCGTGCAAAGGCAGGCGGCCCAATACTTTTGACAATATAGTGTAGTTCACCTGGATGATAATTTAGTTTTATCAGCAGAGCTTTACTTGAAATCCAGTGAATAAGTACATTATGGTCAGCCTCTGAAATACTCGTGGGAAGAATAGCATTATCAACAGGCAGCTGTACAGATTGTGTTTTATAATTATTTTCCCATCTTATTGGAAATTAAGAATTGCCAACAGTGATCAAATGCTCCAGTACAATGATGAGAAAACACCGCTCAAGGTGTAAGTGCTGTATGCCTTCAGAGGTGCCCACCCGGCTCGCCTCCACGATCAGCAGGAAAAAAGGATACATGGCAGCACGCTCCGGATGGATGTCAAATTTTATTGTAGTAAATAAAAAAAATAAAATCATAACAGCACAGTGAGCACCAGGAGATAAAAATGTGAACGCGTATTACTTTGAATGGGATGTTTCACTTTTTTATGAGTGAATGCTTTCAGTGTACTCATCCCTAGCTTCGCTTTTCTGCAGCTTCCTGTCAGTGTCTTTGTCTGTGTTTTGGGATTTATATTCGGAACATACATTTAGATCTTAACTTAATGGATTTATGAAACATTATATTCTTGTTCCTTTGCTAATTATTTTTCTTTTCCTTTTTTCTGTATGTAAAGTATTTTTTGCTTTGCGGTGACTTCAGACAAATTTATTGATTGTTATTAATGATTTGATAGCTATATATTTTCAGATTCACTGTTTTTGTCTAAACACTTTGCATACCTTTTTTGTATACCTTTTTGATTTTATTTTCTCATGATTGTGTAAGGGTTAATTTGCAATCACGGCCAACAGGGCCGGATCTAGCCTGTCTGATGTGGGGGTGCAGTAAAAAATGTCAGGGGGGCAAAGGATGGGAGATCAGCAGAGCAGAGGATAGGATCACCAGTTTGTAGGGCAGTGTACAAAGGCTATTGGTTTTTAGGGCAGCGTACGGGGAGTCAGCAAGGCAAAGAATGGAAGGCCAGAAGAGATAAGCCGAGGACAGGGTAAGCTGGGTGGAGGATAGAAGTCAGTGCTGGCAGGGCAGAGGACAGGGGTCACAACTGGAGAGACAGATAACAGAGATCACTGCTGTAGAAGCAGAGGACAAGGATTGCCATTGGCAGAACAGAGGACAGGGGTCACTGCAGGAGAGGCAGAGGACAGGGATCACCACTGGCAGGGAAGAGGACAGGGATCACTGCTGGAGAGGCAGAGGACAAGGATCACTGCTGGCAGGGCAGGGAATGGGGATCACTGTTGGAGAGGCAGAGGGCAGGGATCACCGCTGGAGAGGCAGAGGACAGGGATCACTACTGGAGAGGCAGAGGATGGGGATCACCGCTGGATAAGCAGAGGACAGGGCTCACTGCTGGAGAGGCAGAGGACAGGGATCGCCACTGAAGAGAGGAAGGACAGGGATCACCACTAGAAAAAGAGAAGACAGTGTTCATCTCTGGAGAGGCAGAGGACAGGTATTGCTGATGGAAAGGGAGAGGATCATGGCTGGAGAGGGAGAGGACAGGGATCATGGCTAGAGAGGGAGAGGACAGGGATCATGGCTAGAGAGGGAGAGAACGGGGATCATGTCTGGAGAGGGAGAGGACGGATCATGGCTGGAGGGGGAGAGGACAGGGATCATGGTAAGAGAGTCAGATGACAGGGGTTACGGCTGGAGAGTCAGAGGATAGGAATCATGGCTGGAGAGTAAGAGGACAGGGATCATGGCTGGAGAGTCAGGGGACAGGGATCACCCCTGGCAGGACACTTGGCAAAGCTCCTTTGAAGCCACAGTGTAAGGTCTGCCAGGGACCCTAACCGTCACTCTGGTTTTCTAACTGGTAGTCTTCTAATCCCAGTATCGCAAGACAAACATGTAACCTCTTGTGCGCCCTGGGAGCTGGATGGAGAGAATGTGGGGGCACTGGATTACTATATCATCCGTGGACCATGGGTGGAAAGTCCAAGGGGTCTGTTTGAGGTCTCAGAAGATAAAATGCTGGCTTTACATGGCTGCAGGCTCTGAAAAGAGCTAGAAGGAACTCTGTGTGGACATAGAACAGAAAAACAGCAGTGCCAATCTAAGTGCAGCAGTATAAAAACATCTTTATTAAAAAGACAAATGGCAACTCACAAGATAAAAGCGCTGTTAGCGCATGTGTCGCAATAGGCCTTATGTAGAGGTTCATCCACTCCTTCAGGAGGATGGGCTGCAGGTGGGGAACACTGGTGGCCGCTGGTACTGGCTGAGCTGGTGGCTTCCAGCACTTCCAGAGACTCAGATGGGGCTCAGGAACCGCCACTGCAGGGTAGAGTGGGAAGTGCTTGCGTTCGGAGCATTCGTGCTCCTTCCTCAGGCAATAGGGGGCGGCCATGTTTGTGGTGACTTTTTATCTCTTAGGGATGGAGTTGGTGCTAAAGTCTCCGCCCACCCTGGTGTCATGTTCCCAGGATATGAGGGGATGTTTGGAAATGGAGTTCTTTATCTGGAGATTGAGTGGCACAGTGGTGTAGTGGTTAACACTTTTGCCTAGCAGCAAAAGGGTCACTAGTTCGAATCACAACCACAACAACACGTGCTTGGAGTTTGCATGTACTCTGACTGGGTAGAGCGATCCTAATGCAAGGGGCGCTTCAGGGCAAGTTGGGGAAAAAAAACTGAAAGTGAAAAGAAAAAAATTAAAAATATGAAATGAAAAACTGGGTAGTCGCCATAATTTTATGGTATGCGGTGCAGAAATTAGAGTAGGGGATTAACCTACAATTCTTCATCCAGTCCCCCTGGTGCCAAGACATCCAATCGGTATATCCAGTAGGATTCTCGGGCACACAGGCGTCTGAACCATTCGGTTGCTGGAAGGGTGTTGGAGATGGCCTCAATTACCCAGACGCTGAGGCCCTGGGAGGAATGTTCATGATGAGTGAGTAAATGTTTGGGGACACTATGCTGGTCAGAGCCGGCATCGACTAGCCGCCTGTGTTTTCCAAACCTCTGTCATAGTGAACATCGGAAGAGCATGTATAAAAATCAGTGATGGGATAGCTCTTGCCTTTGGCATGAAATTCTGTCTGTGGGTGACATGTGGACATGTTAGGCATAGGGCTTTACAGCATTGGTACATGCCATGAATGTTGTAAAACTTGAGAGGGGCACTGATGGTGGTGGAAACTGATTTGATTTTTGCTGGCGGCTATCTGGGTTTGGAGGTTTTTGGTCGAGCTGTAATGGTGGATTTTAGGTGTGGGTCCTCCTTTTCAAGATGCATGGCATGTATCAATGCCGTAAAGCCCTATGCCCAACGTGTCCACATGTCACCCACAGACTGAAAGAATTTCATGCCAAAGGCAAGAGCTATCCCATCACTGATTTCTATACATACTCTTCCGACTTTGTCGTATACTGTTTGTCCTGCCTCTGCGGCCTACTGTATGTGGGCTGCACTATCTGTACACTATGACAGAGGTTTGGAAAAAAACAGGCAGCTAGTCAATGCTGGCTCTAAGCAGCATAGTGTCCCCAAATATTTTCTCACTCATCATGAACATTCCTCCCAGGGCCTCAGAGTCTGGGTAATTGAGTCCATCTCCAACACCCTTCCAGCAGCCGAACGGTTCAGAGGCCTGTGTGCCCGAGAATCCTACTGGATATACCGATTGGATGTCTTGGCACCAGGGGGACTGAATGAAGAATTGGAGATTAATTCCCTACTCTAATTTCTGTAAAGCATACCATACAATTATGACAACTACCCAGTTTTTCATTTCACATTTTTAATTTTTCTATTTTCACTTTCAGTTTTCTTTTCCCCCAACTTGCCCTGAAGAGCCCCTTGCATTAGGATCTCTCTTCCCAGTCAGTTAGAGTACATGCAAACTCCAAGCAGGTGTTGCCGTGGTCGGGATTCAAACTAGTGACCCTTTTGCTGCAAGGCAAAAGTGTTAAATACTACACCACTGTGCCACTCATACTCCACATAAAGAACTCAGTCCCTTTCCAAACATCCCCGCATATCCTGGGAACATGACACCAGGGTGGGCGGAGACTTTAGCACTGCCCGACCCGCCCATTTCTAACAGATAAAAAGTCACCACAAACATGGCCGCCCCCTATCGCCTGAGGAAGGAGCACGAATGCTCAGAACGCGAGCACCTCCCACTTAGGGTTGCCACATCATCCCTTTAATCCAGGACACATATGAATTACACAGGTTCTGAGGATAACTGAATGCAGATGAGGCACCAAGTGAGTTTAATTACCACCTTAATCAACCACAGAACCTGTGTAATTAGTATGTGTCCTGGATTAAAGGGACAATGTGGCAACCCTACTCCCACTCCACTCTGCACCCGGTAGTGACATCAGCAGCGGTTTCTGTGCCCCATATGAAGCACTGGAAGCCACCAGCTCAGCCAGTACCAGCGGCCACCAGTGTTCCCCGCCTGCAGCCCGTCCTCCTGAATGCGCTGACAACGCTTTTATCTTGTGAGTTGCCATTTGTCTTTTTAATAATGTTTTTATACTGCTGCATTTAGATTGTTGCTGCTTTTTCCTGTTCTTTATCCCAGTATCAGGTGGAGGGACAGTTGTGATCATGCAGCCAGAATTTCAGGACTACAATAGAAAGTGCAAACAGACTAAATCAGGGAACAACAAAACAAGTAACTCACATTTAGTAGAGGGCGAAGTCAGGAGCCAGACAGAAGAAAGGACAATCCAATAATGGTCCGAATCAGCAAACCAAGGCAGGGACCCAAAGGATATTCCAGAACGTGGCGTCATGGACAGGCAGGGTCGGCAACAACAGCCAGTGTAATCCAAAGGAGTAGTCCAAAAAGCGTAGTCGGGAACAAGTCAGCAACCAGAAAACAATATGATATACCATCAAACAGGAAGTGAACCTTATACTAAGGCAGAGACAGGAAGGGCAAGTGACCATTTTATAGGTACTAGATCAGGTAACTACCTACAGCTGGCCACTGGGTGGAGCCAGAGTCCCCCAGTGGCTCAGGCAGTAGGGAACCGACCCAAAAAAACAGGTCCCAGGATCGATTCCTGGTCAAGGCATGACAGGGGGACACAAAGAAGCCCCCGGGCTATTTGGGCTTGGATGGATGCTAATCGTGGAATAACTTGGAATAATCTGTGGGGCATGAACATCACGAGCAGGTACCCAAGTCCTTTCAGCAATAGAGTAGCCTTTCCAGTCCACCAGCTACTGTAATTGTTTACCCTTATGACGAGAATCCAGAATTTTACTAAATTCATTACTCTTGATGGACATCAACCGAGACAGGAGGAGGACGTCTAGCGGGTAGAAAAAAACTATTCTTGTAAAAGGGCTTTAGCAAGGATACATGAAACGTATTGGGAACCCGAAGATGTGAGGGCAAAAAAAAGTATAGGCTCCTGGGTTGATTTGACAAAGAATGCAAAAGAGTCCTATATATCTAGGACCTAATTTGGGAGAGGGTTGTCACAGTTTGATGTTCTTAGTAGATAACCATACTAGCTGATTGAGACGATAACGGGTGCAGGTCTTCTGCGACGGTCTGCAAACCCTTTGTATCTGCGAACAGACTATAGCAGAACTTTTCTTATGTCCCTCCAGTGCTTTCGGTAACCTAGTCACTATGTTGGCTGCCACAGGGGCCTCTACTCGAGAAGTTTGGAAGGGGAAAACCCTGGGTTGATAACCAAAGGCAGTCTGGAAAGGAGAACATTTTAAAGAGGAGTGCCTTTGTGAGTTGTGTGCTGATTCAGCCAGGGGTAGCATCTCACTCCAGTTGTCATGTTCAGCATTAACATAAGCCCTTAGATAGGTCTCTAAATCTTGATTAACCCTTTCTGTCTGGCCATTAGATTGGGGGTGATATCCAGAAGACAGGGAATTCTTAATATCCAGATGTTTGCAAACTGCTTTCCAGAACAAAGATATGAATTGAGGGCCTCTGTCGCTAACAATATCGACAGGAATACTGTGTAAACGGATAACATTTTCAATAAAGGATAGCACCAAGCTGAAGGTAGGGCAAGCATAGGAATGAAGTGTGCTAATTTTGAAAATCTGTCTACTACTACCCAAATGACAGTATTCCCTCTGGAGGCAGGCAAGTCCATGATAAAATCCATACTAATATGAGTCAAGGGAGCACGAGGAACAGGTAACAGTTGTAGTAAACATTGAAGAGCAGATTGAGGCATTTTGATGGCCTCCCAAACAGTACAAGCTCTAACAAAGGCTATCACATCCTTCTTTAGGGTAGGCCACCAAAACAGGGATTTCAGGGGTAAGAAGGTTTGTTTGATACCAGGATGCCCGGATATCATCTGTCCATGGGCCCATTGCAAAACTTCTTTATGTAATTCTTGAGGAACATGCAAAATATTAGACAGAATAAAAAGAAGTAGACGCTCGGTATTGAGCAGCCAACAAGCTCATTTGTAAGGTAGTATCCAGTTGAGCAACAATTCGTTCTGGAGGAACAATATGATCTGGAGGAGCTTTTTGACTCTTGCAAGAGAATTGCTGAGACAGGGCATCGGCCTTGGGGTTCTTAGTACCCGGAATGTATGTTACCACAAAGTTAAACCAAGTGAAGAGTAATGCCAAGCAGGCTTGTCTAGAATTCAGTCTTTGAGCTTTCTCCGAGTAGGTCAAATTCTTATGGTCAGTCTGAACCACAACAGGAAGTGAATGCTAGTTTTATAGCCAAAAGTTCTCTATTCCTTATATCATAGTTTTGTTCTGCGACAGAGAATTTTTTGGAGAAGAAGGCGACTGGATTATCTCGTTGGGATAACGTTGCTCCGGCTCCAACTTCGGAGGCATCAACTTCCAAGAAATATTGAGCCGAAGGCTGAGGATGGCGGAGAACAGAAGTGGAGCAAAAGGCAGACTTTAGGTGATCAAAAGCTTCCAAAGCTTCCGGAGACCAGTGAGGGCAGTTGGTCTCTTTCTTAGTGAGGGCAGTGATGGGAGCCAGAATCTTGGAAAAATTCTTGATAAACTTTCGATAGTAGTTACAAAATCCAATGAATTGCTGTAGTTCTTTTAAAGTGCAAGGTCTTGGCCATTGTAAGATGGCATCGAGTTTCTTGGAATCCTTCTGATGAAATTATATATCCTAAGAAAGGTATTTCCAAAGTTCAAAGGAGCAAGTTTGGCGTACAACATGTAATCCCTTAAATGTTGGAGAACAGTGCGTACATGGCAACGATGATCCTTTAAATCTTTAGAGTGAATAAGTATATCATCTAAGTAGACAACAACAAAACAGTAAAGTAGATCCCTGAAAATTCACAAACTCCTGGAATACGCCAGGGGCATTGCAGAGACCAAATGGCATCACGAGACACTCTCAATGCCCCCTTCTAGTATTAAAAACTGTCTTCCATTCTGTCTCCTGCTTTGCCTTGCACACGGTCAAACAATTCAGTAATAAAGGGAGCGGATACCATTCCTTTACAGTAATTTGGTTGAGAGCTCTGAAGTCAATGCAGGGTCTGAGTCCTCCATCATTTTTCTCCACAAAAAAGAACCCTGCCCCAACGGGAGAGGTGGAAGGCCGAATATAACCCTTCTTTAGGCTATCTTTGATGTATTACTCCATTACCTTAGTCTCCGCAAGGTTAAGAGGGTAGGTTCTCTGCTTAGGGAGAGGAGTACCGGGCAGCAGTATAATAGCACAGTCATAAGGGCGGTGTAGAGGGAGCCCCTTCTCTTCCTTCCTTTTCAAAAAATACATCAGCAAAATCGGCATAGGCATCAGATAATTCAGGGTCTGTAGACACCTCATGAATGGACACGTTATGACGTACTATCTTTTGGAGACAAGACAGGAGGTGCTCCAAGCCAAAATTTGACCAGAGGACCAGTCAATAGATGGGTTATATTTACATAACCAAGGGAACCTGTGAATTACTGGGTGTTTTGGGGACAGCATGATTTCAAACGTTAAAACTTTTTGATGCAGAGCACCCAACTAGAGAGAGACTTGGACTCATGATTAATAAGTCCATCACCAAGTGGGTCTTCACCAAGAGTATTTACACAGAGCGGTAGGGTTTTTAAAACAGTAGGAATCTGAAGTCTTTTAACCAGTGCTGCATCTAGAAACACGCCACCAGCACCAGAATCTATAAAGGCTATTGTGGAGCAGCACTGATCATTCCAGGACAACGAAATAGGAACTAGTAGTCTATCCTGAGGAGGATTCAAAGCAGCATGGCCTAATGGGACTTCTCGATCACCCATTAAGCTCAGAAGTTTTCCGGCCATACCGTACAAGAACGCAGGACATGACCCGGCTTCCCACAATATAGACAAAACCAGGGCCCTACACAGATAAGAGTTACCAAGTGGCTCAGGCAGTAGGGAACTGACCCAAGAACACCAGGTCCCAGGATCGATTCCCAGTCAAGGTGTGGCACCCAGCACTGTGCACAGCTTCCCCTCCACACGCCACACAGAGCTGAAATCACATTTCTTTACACACAGCCAGCGACAATCTTCAACTGTAGCTGGAAGTTATGTTGCTGTTCTAACCTGTGAAATCCTCTGATTGCAATGGCAGTGTAGCTGCGGTAGCGGGATACACCCCGTGCAGGTCATGGCTGACTGGCTGTGTGTAAAGGAATGTGATTTCAGCTCTGTGTAGTGTGTGGAGGAGAAGTTGCATGTGGTGCTGTAATGGGAAAGGAGCTCAGCGGTGGAGGGGGGTGGTCAGGGGGCTTTGGAGAGGCGCAACTGAGATCTGGGGGGGGGTGCAGCCCACCCCAGCACCCTCTAGATCTGGCCATGATGGTCAACACCTGTGGTTTCTTATTACTATTTAGAGTGCATTTTCTCTTACATTTCTTTGTGTTATGATTAAGCTCTGTTACCTTTGTGAAACAAGTTAACATTTTTATCGTCTCGTGCTCACTGTGCTGTTATGATTTTATGTTCTGATTTACTACAATAAAGTTTGACATCAACCTGGAGTATGCGGCCATTCATCCAGTGATCAAATGCTACCGGCTCAGTGCTTTAGCACTGGTGGTTGCACATCAGTCCATTTTACTCCCTTTTGTAATATAGTGTTCTGAAAATCCGTCTATGACCCAGGAGAGTTATTCCCAAACGCACCCAATGCAGACTTTTTGCTAATACTAATAAATTAATAAATTAATTTTTACAGCTACTGACTAAACCCATACTTGTCTTTGAAATTCAAATTCGGGAAGTAGTCAAGGAATCACCATAATAGTCAGGCACAATTCTTTCAAAGAAGGGGGTCAACAGTGGTAGCCTACATATTTCTCTCTCATGGCGGGTTTCCCTTTAGAACCTTTTAAGTGTAAATAGCTTTTAACATTGACAGCATAGTGCTCCCCCAGTTAGAAAACATGAGTAACTACTTGAAACTTGGATGTGTCATATGTAGAGTTGAGCGAACCTCTGGAAGTTCGGGTTCTGCTGGTCCGTCCGAACTTCGGGACAAAGTCCGGGTCCGGGTCCGGACGGAACCCGAACGATCGCACGGACAACGAACCCCATTGAAATCAATGGGGACCCGAACTTTTATGCACAAAAATGGCTGTAACAAAGTCCTTGAAAGCCCTAGAGCGCTGCAAAAGGAAGTAAAATGGGGGTAAGGGTATGGCAAGTGCCCTACAAAAAATGGGGATAGGGAAATAACTGTAAATATTTTTAAAAAAATAAAAACATAAAAAAAGCAGTGTAAGTGGAGGTAAAAACGAAAAAAATACAAAAATAAAAAAATTTTTATAAATGTCAATAAAGGGATAGGGGTAAAAAACATCCCGTGAACGGTATGGGAATGGGGGTAAAATGAAGGAAAACGTCGCGAGATCCCGAAAGTTCCTGAAACAATGTCGGTAAAAACACGTATTTTCAAGCCCAGGGGTAACTAAAGTTACCCCAAGCAACAGGCACGCTAGCAAGCCCAAGGCAGGCCTGGGCCTGGGCCTGAAACAGGGCTTCAAGCCTGCCTGGTCGTCTTGGGCTTGAAGGTCTCCAAGCGAGTTGAGATGTATACTGTGT